>UNSF01000178.1:0-138121 GCA_900538255.1 Ulva mutabilis
TTTTTTATTTAATTTGTTTTACTTTCAATTAGATTTATTGATTTAATATCTGTGATATGGATTGGAAAAATTCTTTCAATGCCTATACCTTTTGATAATCTTCTAACTGTAATAGTTGAATTCAACCCAGCTAAATGCTGCGATATTATCTTACCGCTATAAGATTGAATTCTTTTTTTATTACCTTCTTGTATTAAACATCAATTGAAACAGTATTTCCAATTTTAACGAAGGTAAGTCCGGTTTTAAATAATCTGATTTCAATATGTTTAATTAATTTATTTAATTTCATTTTTCTTTTTATAAATGGAAAAATTTTTAATTATTCTAAAATTTTTAGAACTACGCCAGCACCAACAGTACGACCTCCTTCACGAATGCAAAACGCATATTGTCTTCAATAGCAATAGGCTTGAATTAATTCAACAACCATTTTTACTCGATCTCCTGGAATTACCATTTTTGTTTCAGAATCCATCGTCTGCTGTAAAGTTTTCAATTTTACCTGAAACATCAGTTGTTCTAACATAAAATTGAGGTCGGTAACCTGGGAAAAATGGAGTGTGGCGACCACCTTCGTCTTTTTGTTAAAACATAAACTTGTGCTTCAAATTTTGTATGAGGTTCAATTGAATTGGAGCAGCAATTACCATACCTCGTTGAATTTCATCTTTTGAACACCTCGAAGTATACACCTACATTATCTCCCGCAACTGTTTCATCTAAAGTTTTCTGGAACATTTCTAATCCAGTAACTGTTACATTTTTGTATCCCCTAATCCAACAAGATCTACTGTTTCACCTGTTTTTTAAAACACCACGTTCAACACGTCCAGTTGCAACAGTTCCACGACCAGTAATAGAGAATACATCTTCTATTGCCATTAAGAATGTTTTATCTGTTTCACGCTCAGGAGTTGGAATATAATTATCAACTTCTTTCATTAAATCATAGATTTTATTAACCCATTTGTTATCAGAAACATCAGTACCTTCAATTAACGCCTCTAGTGCTAGTAAAGCCGAACCTGTTACAATAGGTATATCTTCACCGGGAAATTCATAAGCATCAAGTGTTTCTTGAACTTCTAATTGAACTAACTCTAATAATTCAGCATCATCTACTTGATCTTCTTTATTTAAAAAAACAACAATATTAGGAACACCTACTTGTTTAGCTAATAACAAATGCTCTTTCGTTTGTGGCATAGGGCCATCAGCACCTGATACAACTAGAATAGCGCCATCCATTTGAGCTGCACCTGTAATCATATTTTAACATAATCAGCGTGACCAGGACAATCAACATGGGCATAATGACGATTTTCTGTTCGTATTCTACGTGCGCTGTATTAATAGTAATTCCTCGTGCTTTTTCTTCAGGTGCAGAGTCGATTTCATCATATTTTTACCCTTGTTCCACTAAATTTTGTAGTGCCATAGTAATAGCAGCAGTTAATGTTGTTTACCATGATCAACATGACCTATAGTTCCAATATTAACATGTGGTTTTAATCTTTCAAATTTTTCGCGAGCCATAGTTATATATATATATTTTTTTAAATAAAAATTTTAATTTTTGCTTGATTCTTTTGCCTTTTGGATATAACAAAAGCAAAGGAAGTATTAATAAAAAATTAATTATATATTAAATTTTTAAAAAGAAGCTTTTCTATTTTATTATTACCAAGAAGATTTAGATAATCCAGGTAATAAACAGTTATGGGCCATTTCTCTTAAAACATGGCGCGATAATCCAAAATTTCTATAGTAGCCTTTCGGACGTCCTGTAATTAAACAACGATTGTTAAGTCTAGTAGCGGAACTATTTCTAGGTAGTTTTTGTAATTTACTATATAAATTTATTTTTTCATCTAAAAATTTCTCTTGTTTTATTTTTGTTTTTAAAGTTTGACGTTTTATTTTATACTTATCAACTAATTTTTCACGTTTTTTTTGACGTGCAATTAAACTTTTTTTTGCCATTTTTTATTTTAATAATAATAATTATATAATATTTAAGAAAAAACATTTTTATTTTTCCTTAAATATTATTTTAATAATATTTTAAATATTAGTCAAATTTATAAGTTTTATAGACTTTATATATACATAGTAGCGGAGTAGGGGAATCGAACCCCTAGCTTCAGCTTGGAAGGCTGAGGTATTACCACTATACGAACTCCGCTTTTTTTATAATATTTTTTATAAAAAATATAAATACTATTGTATAAAAAATAGAGTTTCTTGTCAACTAATTAAGTTTTTGGAATATTTGAATTTAAATAAAAAAAAAATTATAATATTTAAAAAACTGGGTTGTTTCTCCCACTTTTTTATTAAAAATATAAAAATGAAACAAAATAATTTAATTTTATTTTTTATTTCAAGGAGTTAAAAAATGGCAGGAACTACAGGAGAACGCCCGTTTTCAGATATTTTAACAAGTATTCGTTACTGGGTTATTCACAGTATTACAATTCCTTCTTTATTTATTGCTGGTTGGCTATTTGTAAGTACCGGTTTAGCTTATGATGTTTTTGGTACACCACGTCCAAATGAATACTTTACAGAAGATCGTCAAGAAGCTCCATTAATTACGGATCGTTTTAATGCATTAGAACAAGTAAAACAATTATCAGCAATTAATTAAAAAAATAATTAAATTTAATTATTTTAAAATATTTTTAACAATTTATTAATTATGTCATCAAAAAAATCAACATATACTTATCCAATTTTCACTGTTCGTTGGTTATCTGTACATGCTTTAGCTGTACCTACAGTTTTCTTTTTAGGCGCTATTACAGCTATGCAATTTATTCAACGTTAATATAAACTTTATTTCCTTTGCTTCAAATTACCTTGCTTTCCCAAGGCCAAGGAATATAAATTTTTTTGATTTTATTTGATTTGATTTGATCCAAGGGGGTCATCAAAATCGTATAAAAGTTGATTACTCAAAGGCAAAATAAACAATAAAGGTTATCTATTTCTTTTATTTTTAAAAGAAAATCATTTTATTACGAAGGATTTTTAAGGTTATGAATAAACCAAACCCAAATAAACAAACTGTAGAATTAAATCGTACAAGTCTATACTGGGGTTTATTACTTATTTTTGTATTAGCTGTTTTATTTTCGAGTTATATTTTTAATTAATATTAATTAAAAATAAATTATTATAATAAAAATTTTGTTTTAATTATTATTTAATTATTATTTAATTATTAATAATAATTAACAAAATAAAAAAATTTAAATGAAGGTTAAATAAATGTCAAATACTGGAACAACTGGACGTATTCCTTTATGGCTTGTAGGTGTTGTAGTAGGAGTTGCTGCTATTGGTTTATTAGCCATTTTCTTTTATGGTTCATATTCAGGTTTAGGATCATCTCTTTAATATTTTTATATTTTATTTATTAAAAAATTAAATTTTTTAATTTATATATTAGTATTCAGTATAGTTGTTAAAAAATAATATTTATATTAAAAAAATATTTTAGTATGACTTTTTTATTAGCAAAATTACCTGAAGCATATGCACCTTTTGATCCTATCGTAGATATATTACCTATTATTCCGGTATTTTTTTTACTTTTAGCTTTTGTTTGGCAAGCTTCAGTAAGTTTTCGTTAATTAAATTAATATAAAATAACTTATATAAATATATATATAGTTTTTTTATATTAGTAAATTAATTGCAATATTTATTTCTATTAATCAAATAGATATAATAATTTTAATAAATTAAACTAAAAAAAAAATGAATTTCGAAATTATACTTCAATTGACATCATTATTATTTATTGTTGCTGCAGGTCCATTAGTTATTGTATTATTATCAACACAAACAGATAACGGATTATAATAAACTTTTCTTTTGCTGCTTGCTATATGCATATTCCTATGAGGACAAACTTTTTTTTCAAATTGCAAAAGCAAGGGCGTCATCAAAGGATTCATCAAAAGTTATAAAAATTTAATTATTTAGTCAATAAATAATTAATTATAAAAAATAAATTAAAAAATAAAGGAAAAATTATGATTTTAGAAAACCAAATTTTTATTGCTTTATTTATTGCATTAATTAATGGTATTTTTGCTGTTCGTTTAGGAATCGCTTTATACAAATAATTATTTTAATAATAAAAATAAGAAATTTTAATTTTAGTTTTTATAAATATTATAATATTTATAAAAACTAAATTACTATTTATTTTATAAAAACTCGGGATGACAGGATTCGAACCTGCGACCACCTGTACCCAAAACAGGTGCGCTACCAAACTGCGCTACATCCCGAAATAACTTTTAAGTTTACTAGTATATAGTATATAATTTTTTACACTATTATCAAATACTAATATATAATTTTTACATATTATAAAATAATAATGTAAAAATTATATAAAAATATAAATTAACTATTCAATCATAGCATGATATGTGGCTACAGTTGATGGTGAAATTTTATTTAAATAACGAAAAATCCAATATTTGAATATAGTATCTAATAAAACGGGAAATGTTGCAACAAATAAAAAAATAAAATTTTCATTTGGCGGGAAACCAAACCTATTTAAAAAGAATTCTAAAAATAATTCCCATCCACGAGGTGAATGAAAACCAACTAAAAGATTAGTACTTAAAATCAGCAAAGCTGATTTTAAAGTATCACTTAAACTATAAATAAATTCAACTAAAAAAGATTTAAAAATAATAATTTGTGGTTTTAAAATAATAATAACTAAAATTAAAGTTCCAAATGTAATTAAATCCCCAAAAAAATTAGTTAATGCTTCTATACTTTTCTGATTATAATTATTTGCTAAATCTAATGTTTTTTTTGAATTTGAGATTTTAGGATTACTGGAAATTCTAATGCATTAAAACCTGTTTCATAGGTAGCCCAATTTGGTGTTTCATATCGTGTAGGAGTTAAAAAATAATCAAAATATAAAACTTCTTCGAAATCTTGAAGCTCAGTTAACGCCTCCTTTTCTAAATAAGAATTTAAAAATATATCATCTTGTTGTTTATTCCATAAATAATCAGTTAAAGGAATTAAAATAAAAGTTTTAGCTAAAAAATTTATTATTAATGGAATAAAAATTAAACTTAATAATGACTGTAAAGAAACTAAAATTTGATATCTAGAAATACGAAATTCTTCAATTACTAAAGTATTAGAATTTTGAAAAAGTTGTGTTAAAAATCTATTTAAAGTTCTAATGATAGATCGTGGTATAATTCCAACAGGTTCAATAGAACGAGGAAGTTTTGTCTTACTTTTAAAACGAATATTATTGTTATTATACATATAAAATTATAAAAACTAAAAATGTTTATTTCTAACTTTTAAAAGTTAGAAATAAACATATTAAACTAAGTCTTTTTGCAAAAATTGCGCTAATTCAGCTGCCAATACTTCAATTTCTTCTAATGTCATTGGTTGCCCAACTCGTGTTAACGGTATTTGTCTTTGACCTTTTACACAAAGATAAATGGTTCTACGAGGATTTAAACCATCTTTTAATTCTAAACGAATTGCTGTAACCTCATCAATTGGATAAGTTAAGTCAATACGTCTATTTTTACCAGGAAATCCCCAGCGAAAGATTCGAACTACACCATTTTGTTTATCAAAAATATTAAACCCGCCACCAACACTCCATAAAATAGTTAAACCTAGATAACAACTAAAAAGAATGGCTAATAAACCATAAAAACACATTACTAATCCCTGAGGGAAAAAAATAATATTATCTGCGTGAATTATTGGTAATATATTTGAATTAAAATAACTTGATAAACCAGTTAATAGAAAATCTATACCTCCAATAGCGCAAATAATAGCCCAAATATAATTACTTGTTCTTCTTGAACCAACGACAACATAACGACGAATTAAATTACTATTCATAAATTCATATTAAAATTTTAAATTTTTTTTTTTATAAAAAAAAAATTAGTTTATTACAGGAATATAACCTAATTTTTTATACGGAGCCTGTCTATTAAAATTCATTATTTCATATAATGCATTTTTTAAAAAGCATCTTGGTATAATTAAATCAACCAAACCGTGATGTAATAAATATTCTGAAGTTTGAAAATTATCAGGTAATTTTTCTTTAAGAGTCTGTTCAATTACACGACGTCCAGCAAAACCTATCACTGCATTCGGTTCTGCAATAATTAAATCTCCTAGCATAGCAAAACTAGCAGTTACACCACCTGTAGTAGGTGAAGTTAAAATAGAAATATATAATAACTTTGCACAAGATTGATGTATATGTAAAGCGGCAGAAATTTTTGCCATTTGCATTAAACTTAGAATACCTTCTTGCATTCGAGCACCACCAGACGCACAAACTAAAATTAGTGTTAAACCTTTTTTAGTTGCATATTCAATTAATCTAGTTATTTTTTCACCAACAACCGATCCCATACTACCACCCATAAAGTCAAATGCCATAACACCTAAAGCAACGGGAACATTATTTATAAGTCCTGTCCCTGTTTGAATAGCATCTTGAAAACTTGTTCGTTTTTGAGCTTCCTGTAATCTATCTGGATAGGTTTTTTTATCTTTAAATTTTAAAGGGTCACATGGTGAAATTGTTTCATATAATGGTCGCCATGAACCTGAATCAATTAAATTTTCAATTCGATCAGTACTATTAATTCTTAAATTAGATCCGCATTCAATACAAACATAATGTTGCTTTTTAAGATGTTTTATATAAAGAATAACACCACAATAATCACAACGAGTCCATAATGCATTATCATTAGAGTTATTTATTTCTAAATTGTTTTTTTCTAATTCTTGTTTTGAAATAGATGAATTATTTATTAATAATTCTTGTTTACGTTTTTTTTTTACCCAAGCTAAAATTGACATATTTTTTTAGATTCCATTTTTTTTATTAATTTTTTTTTATTATATAAAAAACTAATAACTAAATTATTTTAATACTGATGAAGCAATTTGATCAACCAAACCATATTTTTTTGCTTCATGTGCAGACATAAATTGATCTCTATTTATATCTTTAGATATTCGAGCTAATGTTTGGCCTGTTCTATTAGAATAAATTGAAACAACTTCATCACGAATTCTTAGCATTTCTTCTGCTTCTGATAATACAAGTGACGTTTGACCTTGACTACCACCTGCTGGTTGGTGAATCATAATTCTACAATGAGGTAAAGCTAATCTTTTACCACGAGTTCCCCCAGCTAAAACTAAAGAAGCCATTGATGCCGCTGTTCCAATACAAATAGTAGTTACATCTGATTGGATATAATTCATAGCATCGTAAACTCCAATACCACATGTTACTGAACCACCTGGAGAATTAATATAAAGAAAAATTCCTTGAGATTTATCTTCTGCATTTAAATATAACATAATACCAATTAATTGGTTTGCTAATTCATCATCTAAATCTTGACATAAAAATAAAATACGATCTCGGTATAAGCGATTGTATAAATCAACCCATTGAGCTGTTTCTTCTCCAGGTAAACGATAAGGTACTTTAGGAACACCAATAGGCATAATATTTTATAAAAAAAAAATAATATTAACATTTCAATTGTTTATAATTATTTAATTTTAATTATATTTTATTAAAATGCAATGATAAAATGCCAGGAACCAGAATCGAACTGGTGACACTAAGATTTTCAATCTTATGCTCTAACCAACTGAGCTATCCCGGCTATATATTATTATTATAATATAATAAATATTTTTTGTCAATTTATTTATATTTTGTGTAAGCTTTAAAGCTTACACAAAATATAAATAATAATAGAAATTAGTATTTATGTTATTTATGTTTAAAATAAACCTAAAGTTAATGAAATATCAATTGGTAATGTTGCACCAATACCTAACCAAATTGCCGCTACTGTACCAATTAAAAAAACAGTTGTAGCTACAGGTCTACGGAATGGGTTTTGAAATTTATTAATGTTTTCGATAAACGGAACTGTAATTAAACCTGCAGGAACAGCTGCCATTAATAAAACACCTAATAATTTGTTTGGAACTGTACGTAAAAGTTGGAAAGTTGGGTAGAAATACCATTCTGGTAAAATTTCTAATGGTGTTGCAAATGGATTTGCAGGTTCACCAATAGCTGCAGGATCTAAAACTGCTAAACCAATAACACATGCGAATGTCCCAAAAATAGTAACTGGGAACATGTATAATAAATCATTAGGCCAAGCAGGTTCACCGTAATAATTATGTCCCATACCTTTAGCTAATTTTGCTCGTAATACTGGATCTGTTAAATCTGGTTTTTTAATAACAGCCATTTTTTATCTCCTTATTTTTAAATATATTTAATTTTTTTTTATAATAATTTTTTCTCTACTTATATATTAATACACAACAATTATTAATTATTGTGTATTAATATGAATTATTTTTATAGTGGACCAGAGATACCTTGCTTACGGATCATTAAGAAATGCATTAACATAAATACTGCAGTTAATAATGGTAAAACAAAAGTATGTAAACTATAAAAACGTGTTAATGTTGCTTGCTAAAAAGAATTTGATTCTTTTGTGGACCATATCATTAAATTTTTTAACTACTTATTTAATTAATTTTTTTGTGTTTAGATTTTGATATTCTAATAATCATACCAAAGATAACAAAAATCAACCCATGCTTTATAATTTAATGTGTTTTCTTCTGCTAAATAAGCTTTTAAACTTTTTAATTTAAAATATTTTTTTAGCATAAAAAGCCGTTTTTTTTTTGAACTTCTAAGCGGATATTTTTTTGTATATTCAATAAATTGTGGTATATTATTTAGACTAATCGTGTAAATATGGGTTTCATAACGACTATCTTTGCCCACTTTTCGAATTGTTCCAAATCCAAAAGCTTCCTTAAAGATTATGATATTTTCAAAATACTTATTTGCAATTGATATTTCAATTTGATGGCTACCACGAGCTTTTTTTAAACGATCAATTTTTCCAAAAACACCACTCTTTATTGAATCTTCTTTAGAGGCTTTGTTAACTCGAATACATATTGTACCATCCGCATCAAAAAAACCTGAAATATAAGCATTGTCTGCCGTTAATGATTTCGCTTCTATATAAACTATATTAAAATGAGAACAAATTGTTTTAAATTGTTTAACTCGAATTGTATTACGAATATTACCATTAATACGATTTATTAATTCAAGCATACCATCTTTATGACCTAGTCTATATCTAATTGAAAAACTTTGCTTACGACGTTTTATATTTCCGCCTAGTTTTTGCTTTATTTGATTTAATAAATTTTCGTCTTTAAGAGGCATAGTAATTTCTAATACAGCAGCCTTATTTTTTTGAATAGTTAAATATCCATCACCATCAATAACACCAGCTAACCATTCATTCCATTTTAAGTCATTAATATCATAAGTATTTTTTTGATTTTGTATTAAAAGCATTTTTATAAAATTTATAAATTAAATAAATAATAGTAGAAAAATTTAGAAGGCGTATGGTCTCTGAGGTTTTTTACTCTACACCATCTTATTAGAGATTAGATTAAAGAAGTAAATTACCTGCTGATTGTTTTTTTGTTAAATAAATATAAACTATATTAAAATCTAAAATTTAGTTTAACATTTTAATCAAATTATGACCAAAATAGGACTTATATATAAAATATAAAAATTATTTTATTTTGCCGCTTATATTTTGGTATTGTTTAAAACTAAAAAATTTTCCAGCATATAGCCTTCTTCGAAAAAATATATATATATATACTATATATTTTTTGGGCCAAACTAAAATTTTAACCTACACCTACACCACCACGTAATAATTCAACTAATGTTGTTCCTACAACAGGAATTGCATCAGGTACACCTGTTACAATTTTAACAGCCCAGTATCCTACTTGGTCCCACGGTAATGAATAACCCGTTACACCAAAAGAAACAGTACAAACTGCCATAGTTACTCCTGTTACCCACGTTAATTCACGAGGACGTTTAAATCCTCCTGTTAAATAAACACGACAAACGTGTAAAATCATTGATAAAACCATCATAGATGCTGACCAGCGGTGTATTGAACGAATTAACCAACCGAAGTTTACTTCTGTCATTAGGTAATTAATTGAAGCAAAAGCTTCTGCTACTGTTGGACGATAATAAAAAGTCATCGCAAAACCTGTTGCTACTTGTACTAAAAAACAAGTAAATGTAATTCCGCCTAAACAATAAAATATATTTACATGAGGAGGAACATATTTGTTATAGTCGATACTCAATTTCACATAAATGCTTATATGAGATACCTCTAATTCAAAACCGTACGTGAGATTTTCACCTCATACGGCTCCTGGTATATTAGAAATTAATCATGCAAACTTTTATTTTTTTTTTTTCTACCATGGTTATGTAAATGACATGAACGATGTAATGCCACAAGATTGCGGACATTATTGTTCTTGTTATTTCCATCAACATGATGAAGTTCTATTATGTCATCTACTTTGAAACGTATTTTACAATTTTTACACTTAAATTCTTGAAATCTAATTGAACGTAGTTTTGGACCAGAAAATCTTTTATTTCCCCGCCTTGCCCAATAGAGCCAGTCGTTGTCATAAGGAGATTTGGTTTGAATTGCAGGTATGTGACCGTTTACTTTAAAGGTATGGCCAGTGTAAATGTCAGAGACACATTTTACCCGTAAATTTCGTTCCATTTTGCTATTCTTTCTTAGATATTCATTTGTCCATGAGTTGATATTCCATA
Source organism: Ulva mutabilis (assembly GCA_900538255.1). Taxonomy (NCBI): domain Eukaryota; kingdom Viridiplantae; phylum Chlorophyta; class Ulvophyceae; order Ulvales; family Ulvaceae; genus Ulva; species Ulva mutabilis. The sequence continues at coordinate 10,805 of UNSF01000178.1, forward strand.
AGTTGATTTGTCCCATATCGCAGTATTTGTGGTAATTAAACCATCCACGATAGATTACTTTAACTTTAGAAAGTCTTTCTTTCAAGGTGAATCGAGTGTCTCGCATTGTGGATTTAATCCTTTGGACCATTTGTTTGTAGTTCTTTTCTGAAGGATAACTAACAAACTTTTTATTGTTAAGTTTAACCTTAAAATGCCAGCCCAAAAAGTCAAAACCATCAGTGGCTTTAACTAATTGCGTTTTATTTTCTTTGATGTTAAGCCCTCTATCCGATAAGAATAGATCAATTTTATTTCTTAAGGTCGTCGCATCCTCATGAGGTTTTATAAAGTATATCAAATCATCTGCGTATCTGTAACCTCGTTGATATATTCTGGTTTTAGCGAATTGCTCATTCCATATGTCTTCAATACCATTTAATGCAATATTACATAGTAATGGGGAAATTACACCTCCTTGCGAAGTACCCTCTGTTGTGATTACCCTTTCCTTTAAAACACCCGCTTTGAGAGCAGACCATACTACATTCTTAGCTGATTGTGGTAGAATAATCATAGACATAAGTTTCTCATGATTAATTTTGTCAAAACATTTTTCAATATCAAGTTCGAGAATAGATTTCTCATATCCTCGTGAGGTTGATTGCAAATTTTTAAAAATATTATTTTGAATATCCCAGGTTGACCTTCCTGGTCTAAATCCAAATGATCCTCTGGATGCTTGAGCTTCGTATACCGGTTCTAGAGCATACTTGATAAGACATTGAACTGCTCTATCGTTAATGGTAGGTATGCCTAGAGGTCGTTTTTCACCATTTGGCTTAGGTATATATACCCTTCGAAGTTTTTGGTGACCCCAATTCGATAAATCGATTAGGTTTTCTGTCAGTGCAAAGCGTTCTTTGTACGCAATGGATTTGATACCATCGACACCAGCAATTTCCTTACCAGTATTTAATTGAGACACTTGTCTAACAGCAAGGTACCTTGCGTTAGAAGAATTTAATAACAAAGTTTGTAATCGCTTAACGAGATTGTAATTTTTCGCTTTAGTTGCTTTGTATATTCTATGTTGTAACCGGAATAAATTTTGATCAAATTTTGACCAAGGTATAGTTTTCCATTTCTCAGCATAAGTTTGATCTTTAGCCATCATGAAATTTTGTCCTTCATAGTAAATATAGTCTTTATACCGTCAGGCAGTTACGCCATTTCCTACCCGAAACTACCATAAGCTAAATTTATTAAATAAAGCCACCCTAAATAAACCCAATTTGGGTTCTTTGGGGAGATAGATTTTCGTTTCTTTTCGTTCCAAATGTTGATTGATTGTTACCTTAGCTTTCTTCAATTCGCCTACTATAGTCTTGGGACTGCATATGATACAAGTACGTCTACGCAAGATTAATTATAGTTACCCAACTAGCTATATATACGTAAAACTGATAGGTGATATTAAGACGCTTTTTCAGAAGCTTCAGATTAACTTAAGCATAGTAACTTACCTAGAGGCAGTGTGGTGTTTTACGAATCACCTCTGATTCCCCTGTGTCTCCCAGCTTCAGCTCTATCAATAAATAGCACTGTGGGCACTTTTGGCGTCACTCCCGTCCCTGGGAGGATTGGATTTTCACCAATATCAACATTTAGTTATATTTTATCCTTAATTATCCGAATTACCTTAAATTAAATATTGGATATAATACTTTGGATTCGAGTTTATCTTATTGATAAAAACTTCGTCCAAAAACGAATCGCACACTTGTAATATCATCTGCAATTGCTTGAATTTCTAAACGTTCTTCAAACCAATCGTAAATTTTACTCATTTTTTTATAATTATTTAAATAATTTCATAAATAGACTAAATTAAATTTTATTAATTTTTATTAATATAATTATATATATTATAAATAATATAATTATTAAAATCAATTGTTAATTATAATAATGCCATATTTCTTTAAACTCTGTTTTAATTCAAACATGTCGTATTTTTTTAAAATTTCTAAATTAAAAATTTTATCATTAAACGTATAAAAAAAATTTGATTTAAATGAAACTAAATCTCCAATTTTATTAATATTAATTTTTTTTAAAATAAAATAAAGGCGTGAGGTCAATTTTAAATTTAAAATATCAAATTCTAAAATATTTTTTTTTACATTTTTATTTATATAAATTTTTTGTAATGTATGTTTTTTTTTATATTTTTTTAAATTTAAATTTATATGTTTTAATTTTTTAGATAATATTAAATTAGATTTTTTTAATTTTTTAGATAATATTAAATTAGATTTTTTTAATTTTTTATTTTTAGTTATTAAATAAAAATAAAAAAACTTATTTAGAAAATTATAATTTTTATAAAAAATAAAATTAATATTGTTAAATTGAATGAACTTATTTAAAAAAATATTATTTTTCATTATAAAAAAATTATTTTTTTTTTTATAAAAATAGCTATTAGTTAATTTTATAATTTTTTTATTAAAGTATAAAAAGTTAAATTTACTAAAATATAATTTTGTTCTATGTTGATTAAAAAAATTTATTTTAAATTGTTGTAAAGGCAAAAATAGGTTAATTAAAATTTTAACAGTTTGATGAATTGCAGAACGTGGGTCTATAGTTCCATTTGTCCAAATTTCTAATAATATTGTTTCTTTTTTTGTTATTGAATTTTTTACTTCTATTTTATAATTAACTTTTTTGATTGGAGAAAAAATAGCGTCAATTGGAAAATAACCTATCTTATCAAAATCAATTTTATTTATTTTTTCAAAGTAATTATTTTTATTATTATATACTAATTTATCAAATTCAGACAGTGTATTGTCAAAAATATAGTTTATTAGCTTATATTTTTTTTTTATTAATGAATTTGTTAATATATTAGAATTAGATAAAAATTGTTTTTTATTTAATTCACGTTGTTGTTTCCATTTTTTATATTTATTAAATAAAAATATATTTTTATTATTTGATAGTAAATTTGTTGGTTTTTGTTTTTCTAATAACTCTACTAATTTTGAATAATTTTTCGAACTAGGTGTATGTGTTAAATATTTTTTACCAGAATGAATCAAAAATTTTATATTTAATTGTCCTTTATGATTCAAAGTAGCAATATATTGATCTGGATCAATTGATTTTATAAAAAAGGGTAATTTTAAATCTCTAGCTCTTATAATACCGGGACCTTTAACATTTAAAAAACCTATTTGTGGTGAAAAAAATTTAAATTCAGATTTTAAAGTAATCTGTTTTATATTTAGCAATATATCTAAAATACATTCACGCATTCCGGGCAAAGTATCATATTCATGAGATGTACCAATAATTTTAACGAAAGTAATCGCCGTACCTGGTAATTCTGATAATAAGCCTCGTCTTAGTGTATTTGCAATCGTAAGTGCTTGTCCAGAACTCCATGGACCTAATTCAAATCTTCCATAAAATGTTGTTGAATTAACAATTTTAGAATCAATACATGATATTAAAGTATATTTCATTTTATTATATTATTTAATTAATTTTTAATTAATATGTATTTATATATTTAATTAAAAATTAATTAAATATATAAATACATATTAATTAAACACGTCTTTTTTTAGGTGATCGGCAACCGTTGTGAGCAATTCCTGTAATATCTCTAATTAAAGTGATTTGTAAACCAGCGTCGATTAATCCACGAATAGCTGTTTCACGTCCAGGACCTGCCCCTTTAACCATAACTTTGGCTTGTTTTAGGCCCTGATCCATTGATTGTCTTGCAGCAATTTCTGCGGCAGTTTTAGCTGCAAAAGGAGTAGATTTTCTTGCACCTTTAAAACCGCAAGAACCTGCTGAAGACCAAGAAATTACTTTACCTTTTAAATTTATAATTGTAACAATTGTATTATTAAATGTCGATTGAATATGAACAACTCCTTTAGGAAGTTTATTAGACTTTATTTTTTTTGATGTAACTTTTCGAATTTGTTTTGCCATAACTTTATTTTTTATTTAATTAACCTTGACGTTGTTTATGTTTTGGGTTTTTACAAATAACTAAAACTTTTCTTCCTCGTCGAATTAAACGACACTTATCACACATTTTTTTAACTGAAGGGCGTACTTTCATTTTAATTAAATACTTTTTTTTTAATATATTTTTCTTTCTCTTTTTTATTTATTATTTTTTATTTGATTTAAAACGATAAATTATTCTACCGCGTGTTAAATCATATGGACTCAATTCAATAATTACTAAATCCCCTAATAAAATTTTAATAAAATTTCGTCGTATTTTCCCAGAAATGTGCGCAATAACTTGAAAACCATTTTCAAGCTCTACGCGAAATATTCCGATAAACATAGGTAAACATAATTAATAATTAATTTATTTGTTTTTCCCCGTTTCCACACCGTACATGAAACTTTCATTTCATACGGCGTTCTATAAAAAAATTAATTAATTTTTTTAATTAGAAGTTATTTCTCAACTATCATTACTAGTATCTTTGATATTTTACTTCTGCTCTAATTTTATATTAAAAAATTATAAAATTTTTCCTCGTTCCCTAAATTTTATCTATACAAAAATGTCATTAGGAATCTACTCTAAATATATTTTTTATACTTAAATAATTGGTCATTCATAATCTAAAATCTTACTAAACCAAAAAATATATTTTTTATATTCGTAGATTTGTCAATCTTTATTAGATATTCTATCCATAGACTTTATTTTAGATACCCGATTTATTATCTGTCCTTATAAATCCCTTGCTTTATATTTATACTCCCCTGCTTCCTCTGCTTCCTCCATACTCAGAGGATTAACCTTAATCTTTTGATGAAAATCTTTTAAAAAAAATCGTATAAAAGTTGAAAGGGGGATGGCAAATGAAAGTCAAAATAAACCGTCTTTATCGAGCTTCATACTTATAATATAGCATGTCGAAATTTTAGTAATAATGTTTTTAAATTAATTAATATTTTTAAATTAATTAATATTCATTCCATTATTTAAAAATAGAGTTCTATTAATATAATAATTTTTATATTAATGCCTAAGTTTATTAATTACTTAGAAACGAGTCACACTTAGATAAACACTGAGTCACGACACCTTGCATTTCAATTAAATTTTCTTTTTCTAAATTCAATTTACCAAATAGAAAATAATACTTCGCCACCAATTTTATTGTTTCTAGCTTCTTGGTCCGTCATTAAACCTTTTGATGTTGAAACAATAACAGTACCCATACCGTTTAATATTCTTGGAATATTTTTATAATTAGAATAAATACGAAGGCCGGGTGAACTTAAACGTTTTAAATTTGTTATACAAGGGTTTTTTAAATTACCACTATATTTTAATTTTATTTCAATTAAATCTAAAGGGTTTAATGATATTTTTACCGATTCAATGTATCCTTGTTTTTTTAAAATTTCACTTATTCTCTGATTTGTTTTTGTATTTAAAATGCCAACAGTTTCATGTTTTGCTAAATTAGCATTACGTATACGTGTTAACATATCACTAATAGTATCATTTGTCATAATTTTAATTTTTATTTTAAAATAATATTTTTATATTTTTTTAAAAGGCATTCCAAATTCTTTTAATAAAGTTAATGCATCATTATCTGTTTTTGCAGTTGTGATAATTGAAATATCCATACCTCGAATTTGATCAATTTTATCATAATCAATTTCGGGAAACATTAATTGCTCTTCTAAACCTAAACTATAATTTCCTACCCCATCAAAACTTTTAGGGTTTATTCCTTGAAAATCACGAATACGTGGTAAAGCTAAACAAATAAATCTATCTAAAAAAGCGTACATACGATCTCCTCGTAATGTAACACTAATACCAACAGCTGTTTTAGCACGAAGTTTAAAGGCTGCAATGGCTTTTTTTGAGCGTGTTAAGACACCACGTTGACCCGCAACTAAACTAATTTCGTTTAATGAAGTATCTAATATTTTGGAATTTAATGCTGCTTCTCCTAAACCCCTATTTATTACAATTTTTGAAATTTTAGGTACTTGATGAATATTTTTTAAATTTAACTGTTTAACTAGTTTTGGTATAATTACTTCTTTATATTTTGTTTTTAAACGTTCCATATTGTATATTTTTTTTAAAAAATTCAAAATTTATTTTATTTTATTCACTGTATTTTATATAAAATTTATTTAACTATAAAACTTCTGGCGCTAATGAAACAATTTTTGTAAAATCCTTTTCTCTCAATTCTCTAGCAACTGGTCCAAAAACACGAGTTCCTCGAGGGTTATCGTCTTTATTAATAATAACAGCAGCATTATCATCAAAGCGAATAAATGTTCCATTATTACGTTGTACTTCTTTACTAGTTCTTACAATAACAGCTCGAACTTTATCAGATTTTTTTAAAGGCATATTTGGAGTAGCTTGTTTAATAACACCTATTATAATATCACCAATTTTAGCACTTTGTTTATAACTTCCTCCTAAAATACGAATACACATTAGCTTTTTTGCGCCACTATTATCAGCAACATTTAAAATTGTTTGTGGTCTAATCATAATATTTTATATTTTTTTTATTTATATATTATTTGTGTTTTAATAGGCATTTTATGACCTGCAATTGTTAAAGCTTTTTTTGCTACCGGCGTTGTTACTCCTCTAATTTCAAAAATAACTTTACCCGGTTTTACAACAGAAACCCAATATTCAGGTGTGCCTTTTCCTGAACCCATACGACTTTCAGCAGCGCGCATTGTTACAGGTTTATCAGGAAAAATTCTAATCCATAATTTACCATTACGTCTTACATAACGAGTTAATACACGACGACCTGATTCAATTTGACGAGATTTAATCCAACCAGGTTCTAGCGCCTGTAAACCGTAATCACCGTAAGCTATTTTATTACCACGGCTAGCTTTTCCACGCATTTTTCCACGATGATGTCTACGAAATTTTGTTCTTTTTGGTTGTAACATAATTTATTTTAATTTAATTTTTTATATAATTTGATAATTTATTATCAATTAATTTTAAGTTTTTTCTCCTTTAAATAACCAAACTTTAATACCTAAAATTCCATAAATTGTTTTTGCTGTTTTATAAGAATAATCAATATCAGCACGTAAAGTTTGAAGCGGTACACGTCCTTTACGGACCCATTCTGTACGTGCAATTTCAGCTCCGTTTAATCTACCAGCAATTTGTATTTTTATTCCTTTTAATTTAGTAAATTTTGTACGATTTAAAGTTTTTTTTAAAGCGCTTCTAAAAGGAACACGTTCTTCTAATTGTTGAATTAAATAATCAGCCAATACTGAAGCTTCTGAATAAACATCCTCTACCTTAAAAATATTTAAAATAATTTCAACTTTAGGTAAATTTTTATTTAGACGTTTCTTATAACAAATATTTTCTAATATACTCTTTAATTCGGATAAACTTTCTTTTGTATTTTTGCGATTTAGAATTTTACTAGGTAAAGCAGTATTAATTGAAACTTCTACCAAATCAATAGGTTGTTTTGTTTCAATATTTTGTGTTGTTCTATAACGTTTAATTAAAACATCAATAATATGTGCTTTTGAATATTTTTTAAAAATATAAGAACGAATATCTTTATCTTCTAAAATTAGTCGTGGATAACTATCAAATTTTGAAAACCAAGTTGAGCGATGTTTTTGTGTAATGCCAAGTCTTAAACCTAAAGGATGAATTTTTTGACCCATAATTTTTTACCTTCTAATTTTAATATAAAATATATTTTTTTATTTTATAAATAATTTTATATTTTTTTATTAACGTTTTAATTTTTTATCTTTTTTAATATGGCCTTTAAATGTTCTTGTTGGAGCAAATTCACCTAATTTATGACCAACCATTTGATCAGTTATAAAAACAGGAATATGTTCACGACCATTATGAACTGCTATTGTATGACCAATCATAATAGGCACAATAGTTGAACAACGGGACCAAGTTTCAACAACTTTTTTTTGATTATTTTTATTTAATTGTTGAACTTTTTTTAATAAATGCTCTGCTACAAAAGGACCTTTTTTTAATGAACGAGACATAGTTTTTCCTTAATAAATTAAAAAAATTTTTATTTAAGTATAAATCATTTAAAAATTAATTTTTAAATGATTTACGTCGTTTAATAATAACTTTATCACTATATTTTGATTTTTTACGAGTTCTAACACCTAGTGCTGGTTTACCCCATAAACTAACAGGTTTTTTTCTACCAATTGGTGAACGACCTTCACCACCACCATGAGCATGATCACATGGGTTCATAGCAATTCCTCGAACTTTTGGTCTTCTTCCTAACCAACGTGTTGCGCCAGCTTTACCAATTCTTATATTATTTGCTTCTACGTTTCCAACTTGACCAATTGTTGCCCAACAATTTTGAGATAATAAACGAACTTCTCCTGAAGGTAAACGTAATGTAACATAATTATTTTCTTTTGCTACAATTTGAGCAACACAACCTGCTGAACGAGCTAATTTACCACCCGCGCCAGGTTTTAGTTCAATATTATGAACTTCTGTACCTAATGGTATAAATTTTAATGGTAAACAATTACCTATAGAGATAGATGCTGACGGGGAAGCTAAAACAGATTGATTTATTTTTAATCCTCGTGGATGTAAAATATAACTTTTAGATCCATCATCATGTATTAATAAGGCAATGCGTGCTTTACGGTTTGGATCGTATTCTATTGTTTTTACTTTTCCATTAATTCCTACTTTATTACGTTTAAAATCAATTAAACGATATAATCTTTTATGTCCGCCTCCACGATGACGGCTTGTAATTACTCCTCTATTATTACGACCTTTTGAACGGAATAGCCAAAAAGTTAAAGATTTTTCAGGAGAAACTTTTGTAATTTCATTAAAATCTGAAACAGATCTACTACGTGTGCCTGATGTATAAGGCTTATAAAATCTAATACCCATATGAATAACCTTTTTATTAAATTTATTTTACTATATTTTTTATAATTATAATTTATTTAATCATTTTGTCCAAAAATAGGTATTTTTTGGTCTGGTTTAATTGTAATAATTACTCTTTTATAACGTACTTTATAACCCTGTTTTAACCCCAAACGTTTTTTTTTTGTTGGAGGTAGATGTGTATTTACAGAAGTAATATTAATTTTAAATAAACCTTGTAAAATTTTTTTAATTTGTGGTTTAGTTAATCTTTTATCAACATCAAATGTATATTTATTCTTTTCAATTAAACGAAATGATTTTTCTGTAATTACAGGATATTTTATTAAATCAATCATATTTTATTTTTTTTTTTATTTAATTTTAAAATACATGTTTTTAAAAAAAATTTACTTTTTTTTAAAAACATTTAAAAAAAATTTACTTTTTTTTAAAAAAATAATATCTTTACTATTTATTTTTTAGAATCATTTTTATGATTAATTAAATTTATTATTAAATAAATATAATATGTAAAGTATTAAATATATTTTATTGTTTTTTATATAATTAAAAATTATATAAAAAACAAAAAGTTTTTATTATAAATTAAAAATTTTTATTTTGACACTTTGCTTATTTTGTTATAAAATAATTTATAACAAGTTTTTAATATCATTTTTTATTTTTTATTAAAAAAATTATAACTCAAATAAATTATAAATTATTTTCTAGTCGAAAAGTCAACATTATTATAATGTAAAGTAAATTAGTTTTTTATATTATTTTACTTGAAAATTTTTATAAATTTAAAACAATTATGTACGATTCTTACGTTGATGATAAAACAAAAACTGTAGGTCATGTTACACAAATTATTGGACCCGTAGTTGATATCGCTTTTTCTTCAAATAACATGCCTAATATTTATAATGCCATTTTAATTCAAGGAAAGAACCAAGCTGGTCAAGAAATATCTGTAATGTGTGAAGTTCAACAATTATTAGGAGATCATTGCATTCGTGCTGTTGCCATGAACGCAACAGATGGTTTAATGCGAGGAATGGAAGCATTTGATACAGGAAATCCAATAACAGTACCTGTAGGACCAACAACATTAGGTCGTATTTTTAATGTTGTTGGACAACCAGTAGATGGTCTAGAAGACGCTGCTCATGAAACTAGTTTACCTATTCATAGATCAGCTCCAGCGTTTGTAGATTTAGATACGCAATTATCTATTTTTGAAACTGGAATTAAGGTTGTTGATTTGTTAGCACCATATCGTCGTGGTGGTAAAATTGGATTATTTGGTGGTGCTGGTGTTGGAAAAACCGTTTTAATCATGGAATTAATTAATAATATTGCAAAAGCACACGGTGGTGTTTCCGTATTTGGTGGTGTTGGTGAAAGAACTCGTGAGGGTAATGACCTATATATGGAAATGGTGCGATTTGTTCATTGTTAAAAATATAATTAAATTGTATATAGACAATGGTATTCAAATAATGAACAATGGAAATATTTGTAATGAATTAACCCATATTTGAATATAACTAAATGTTGATATTGGTGAAAGTCCAATCGCTCAGGAATAGAGTTGAAGCCGATAGTGCCCGAATGGAGATTGATCATCAAAATTAAGCCGGGAACACAGCGGAATCAGAGATCAAAATAACTGATCACACTGCCGCCTGGTAGTTAATCATGGTTAAGTTAATCTGAACCTTCTGAAAAAGTGTCTTAATATAGCCCAGTACGTTATTATTTAAGGAGACTGTGGTAATAATCAATACTCGCGCAAGTGTCATTTCGCTATGTGCAAATTCCGAGTAGATTATAGGCAAATTGAAGGAACCTAAAATTACAAAACAATCAATATTTGGAACAAAGAAAAACGGGAAATGTCTCCTATTAACTTAGGTAGGGGTATTATCGCCATCCCGTATGGCATTTCACGGGTAGGATTGAGCGTAATTGCTCAAAGGTTTATAAAAATATATTATATGTGGAGGTTTTTCAATGACAGATAAAACAATTGAGTCTTATACTGATGAATGGAAAGGATTACCATGGAGAAAGTTTCAAGTTAATCTTTTCAGACTTCAACATAGGATATACAAAGCGGCAAAACAAAATGATGTACATAAAATAAAGAAACTTCAGACTCTGTTAGTGGGATCCAAATGTTCAAAATATCTTGCAGTTAGACAAGTTACTCAACTAAATATTGGGAAACGAAGTGCTGGAGTTGACGGATTGAGTAAACTTAACTCTAAACAACGCACGAATCTAGTTGCAGATCTTAATCAACTTAATAATTGGAAACATGACAAGCTTAGAAGGGTATTCATTCCAAAGGATGATGGAACTAAAAGACCATTAGGTATACCTACAATTAGGGATAGGGCAATTCAATGCCTTATCAAGTATACCCTAGAACCAGTCTATGAAGCTACGGTTTCAGACGGTGATTTCGGTTTTAGACCTGGCCATTCAACTTGGGATATACAAAAAGCCATGTTCAATAATCTAAATAGCTCATCTAACGGTTATCGTAAGATGATCGTAGAAATTGACATTACTAAATGTTTCGACAACATCAACCATGATAAACTTATGTCTCTGGTTATCTTGCCAGAGGGGTTAAAGAATAGCTTAAGATCTGCTTTAAAAGCTGGAGTTCTCACTGAAAGGGAAAAAACCACTTCAGGAACACCTCAAGGCGGGGTCATATCTCCCCTTCTAGCTAACATAGCTTTACATGGAGTTGAAGATTTACAAAACGAGCGATATAGTAGTACAAGATCAATGCAAAGAGGTTTTCGTTACGCTGACGACATGGTCTTTATTCTGAAAGATGGTGAGAACCCGACTGAACTCCTGGAGAAAATTAGTAAGTTCCTAAAAGAACGTGGATTAAATATCAACGAGACTAAGTCTAAAACTGTATCGGCAACGAAAGGCTTTGATTTTCTTGGCTGGCATTTCCTTGTGAAATCTGGCAACAATAAATTTGTGTGCTTTCCCTCAAAGAAAAATCATAATAATATGAAAAATAAAATTAAGAACACTGTTAAAGATACGAGATATCCTCTCAAAGATCGTCTTATAATGGCTAAGACAATATATCGCGGATGGTTTAATTACCATAGATACTGTGATATGTCACAAATTGATTTGTGGTCTCTACACAATTGGGTTTATAAATATTTAATGAAGTCTACTAAGATGCCATTGAAAGATATAATAGAATCTGTGCGCGGTATCTTCACCGGACACAACCAAGCAGCCAATAGGTTTATTGCCTCGAAAGGTAGTAGATCTATTTATGACAACGATTGGCTCTATTGGGCCAAACGTAATAATAAAAGGTTCACGGGTCCATTACTAACCACTTTACGAAGACAGGATTATAGGTGTAAATCCTGTAACCTCCTATTTTCTACAGAAGATTTAGTGGAATTACATCATATTGATGGTAACAACAGAAATAATAAGGCATCTAACTTAGCTGCCTTACATCGAAGTTGTCACCAATACGAACCCATTCATGGGAGAAATATATCTGCTCGCAAAAGTGTGAAAACTAAATAAATCGGGAGCCGTATGAGGTGAAAGTCTCACGTACGGTTCTAATCGAGAGGCATCCCTTGTAAATAAGGGTGTCGACTCAACCAAAGAGTCTGGTGTTATTCAAGAAGATAATATTAGTGAATCAAAAGTAGCTTTAGTATACGGTCAAATGGTGCGACAAGTTCTTGTATAAGTCTTATATTTATAATATAATTCAAAGTACAAGGGGACTTTAATAGTCCTAACTATATTATGTTGAGGTTAAATTCCTCCGAGTTATCGTCAACTCGCCTTTTAACCTTGATAGGAATTCCAGGTATGGAAAACCGAAGTTTAGCAAAGGTTAAAAGTAGTTATACAGTACAATTGTACACAACGGTACACTCCTTAAGCCTCTTTTTCCGAACGTATACTTCTTTTTTTTAAAGATGAGGAAAACTAGAAACTATATATATTAATATATAAAAGACTAGGTCTTGTGCATGGTAGTTTCGTTTGGCTGACATGGGCGGAAAGTTTTAATTTAAAATAAAAAGAAAGGGGTATTGGGTGAACCTAAATATAACACGACAAACATAATATGGAACATTGGTAAGCTCTCATAAGCTCCTTCGGGTAGGTGATACGCCGCATGCTTATGGGAGTGCAGGAAACATTCAGAAGCCAACGCCTCTTTGCAATGGTGAAGTTGATATGCTAAAAGAATGTTAGCAAGAGACAAAATTCTTAGGAGAAATAAATGAGTAAATTCAAAACAGAATTCACGTGGAACGAAATTGACTGGGGCAACTCATATAATATAGTTCGAAGATCTCAACGAAGAATTTTCAAGGCAAGTAAGTTAGGTGATAAAAGAACTGTAAGACAATTACAGCAAAGATTGATACGAAGCAAACATGCAAAATTGATAGCTGTACAACAAATTACTACTTTAAATAAAGGCAAGAAAACTGCGGGAGTAGACGGCTTTGTTCCTACAACCCCAAAGATGAAATTGACGCTTGCAAATAATTTACATTTAAATGGAAAGGCCTCCCCCATTAAAAGAGTTTGGATTCCAAAACCTGGAAAAACTGAAAAGAGACCGTTAGGTATACCCACAATACAGGATAGAGCGAAACAAGCCCTTGCAAAGTTAGCTTTAGAACCTGAATGGGAAGCAAAATTTGAACCAAATTCATATGGATTTAGACCGGGTAGAAGCAGCCATGATGCTATTGAAGCTATATTTCTAAACTTGCGTACAAAAACGGATAAACTTGTATATGACGCAGACATACGCAAATGCTTTGATAGAATAGATCATAAAGCATTATTAGCTAAATTAGATACCTTTCCTTTATTGGAAATACAAATTACCTCTTGGTTACAAGCAGGTATAATGGATGAATATTCCAACATACCGAGAAGTACAATGGGAACTCCTCAAGGTGGTATTATATCTCCATTATTAGCAAATATAGCTTTACACGGACTTGAGGAACACCTTAAAAACTACGTATCCTCACGAGATTTTCCCAAACCATATCCAGATGCTGGAAGAGGGACCAAAACTAAAAGAGCAGCACTTGGTGTTATAAGATATGCTGACGACTTTGTATTAATTCACCGAAATCCTGAGATCATGGAAAAGGTCATCCTCGAAACAAAAGATTGGCTAGCAAACGTGGGTTTAGAAATTTCTACAGAAAAATCTAAACTAAGGAAAGCAAGTGAATCTTTTACGTTCCTAGGTTTTCAAATAACTCTAGTAACAAAACACGGACAGAATCGCGTGAAAATCACTCCTTCAAAGGAGAATGTCAGAAGACTTATATACAAGACACGTAACATCATCCAAAATAATAAATCAGCCAGCTCATACGGGCTAATATATTTATTACGGCCAATCTTAATAGGTTGGGGAAACTACTTCCGTTATTGTGAATGTAAAGAAACTTTTAGAAAAGTAGATAACGTTATATATAATCAAATAAGAGCTTGGGTGTTTCGACGTGCTACTCGAAAAGGAAGAGAATCTGTGAAACAGAAATACTTCCCAGAGAACAGGGTTTATACGTTTCAAAACCGCCTTTATAAGGCAAATTGGATCCTTAATGGTACAAGAGCTTCGAGAGAAGGAAAACCCCAAACAACGCACCTTGCTAAATTAGCATGGATATCTAGCGAAAATTATGCTAAAATAAACGATAGAGCCTCAGTTTATGATGGAAATCACATATATTGGGCTAAAAGAAATCCTGAATACAGTGCCGACAAGGGTATGCAATCTCCTAAAACGTCAAAACGGAAAATGTGCTACTTGTAAGAAAAAGTTTGAAATAGGTGATCGTATGGAAGTGGATCACATTAAACCACGCTCACAAGGCGGCTTAGATCAATATAAAAATCTGCAATTATTACATAGACAGTGTCACATTAACAAAACTTCAATAGATAATAAAATCTAGCCTGGAAAATCTTGCAGGAGCCGGATGAAGGGAAACTTTCACGTCCGGATTTGAAGACGAGAATATCTATAAATGGGTATCTTAGTTTAACAATGAACCGCCTGGAGCACGTATGCGTGTTGCTTTAACAGCTTTAACAATGGCTGAATATTTCCGTGATATAAATAAACAAGACGTATTATTATTTATTGATAATATTTTTAGATTTGTACAAGCTGGATCTGAAGTATCGGCTTTATTAGGACGTATGCCATCTGCTGTAGGTTATCAACCAACACTTGCAACAGAAATGGGTGGTTTACAAGAACGAATTACATCAACAAAAGACGGTTCAATTACATCAATTCAAGCAGTATATGTGCCAGCTGATGACTTAACTGACCCAGCTCCAGCAACAACATTTGCGCATTTAGATGCTACAACTGTATTATCTCGTGGATTAGCGTCTAAAGGTATTTACCCAGCAGTAGACCCTTTAGATTCAACATCAACAATGCTACAACCTTGGATTGTTGGAGAAGAACATTATACATGTGCTCAAAATGTTAAAGAAACGCTACAAAGATATAAAGAATTACAAGATATCATTGCAATTTTAGGTTTAGATGAACTTTCAGAAGAAGATCGACAAGTTGTAGCTCGTGCTCGTAAAATTGAACGTTTCTTATCACAACCTTTCTTCGTTGCAGAAGTATTTACAGGTTCTCCAGGAAAATACGTGAGTTTAAAAGAAACAATTCAAGGTTTTAATAAAATTTTAAGTGGTGAATTAGATGATTTACCAGAACAATCTTTTTATCTTGTAGGAAACCTTGAAGAAGCTGTTTCTAAGGCAGCTACTTTATAAAATAAAAATTAGAATTTTAACTTTTGATGAACCCCTTGGAATATAAATATAAACTTTGAATGATCCCCCTGAGTAATCAACTTTTGTATATCCTCTGAGTATGGAGGAAGCAGGGGAGTATAAATTTAAAGCAAGGGTAATCTATAATTTTTATTTATAACTTAAAATGAAGGTTTTTTATGAGTTTACAAATATGTATTATGACTCCTGATAAAATTTTTTGGGATGAAGAAGCAGAAGAAATTATTTTACCAACCAATACTGGGCAAATGGGTGTATTAACAAAACACGCTCCTTTAATTACAGCGTTAGATATTGGTGTAATGAGTATACGTCAAGATAATTCGTGGAATAGTTTTGCTTTAATGAATGGTTTTGCTTCAATTCAAAATGATAAAGTAACTATTTTAGTAAATTCTGCTGAATCAAAGCAAACAATTGATAGTAATGAAGCAGAAAAAGAATTTTTAGAAGCTCAAGAACGTGTTAATAAAGCAGTCGATGAAAAAGAAAAAGTAGAGGCTATTTTAGCTTTCAAAAGAGCTCGTGCACGTTTTTTAGTTATAAAAGATTAAGCTAGTAGATAACTAAGAATATACAAAAATTCTATAATTTTTGTATATTCTTAGTTTTTTTGTATATTCTTAGTTTTTTTGGGGATGGGGGGACTTGAACCCCCACGGTTTATACAACCGGCGGATTTTAAGTCCGCTGCGTCTACCATTCCGCCACATCCCCGTAGTCGTATAACTTAATCTTATATTAAAAAAATTTTTTGTCAATGTTTTCTTTTGATGAACCCCTTGAGTAATCAACTTTTGTATATCCTTTGAGTTTGAGTAATCGCAGAGGAAGCAGAGGAAGCAAGAGATCAATTTTATAAAAATAAATAAATAATAAAATTTAAATATGCCAACAATTCAACAATTAGTAAACTCAGCACGTATAAAAATAATAAATAAAACAAAATCCCCAGCTTTAAAGTCTTGTCCACAAAGACGTGGTGTCTGTACTCGAGTATATACAACAACACCTAAAAAACCAAATTCTGCTTTACGTAAAGTAGCCCGCGTACGTTTAACGACTGGTTTTGAAGTAACTGCATATATTCCTGGGATTGGTCATAATCTACAAGAACATTCTGTAGTATTAGTTCGTGGAGGAAGGGTAAAAGATTTACCAGGTGTTCGTTACCATATTGTTCGAGGTACTTTTGATACAGCTGGTGTTAAAGGTAGATTAAAAAGTCGTTCAAAATTTGGAGTAAAACGTCCACAATAAATTATTAAATTATGAAGGAATAAAAAAATGTCTAGACGTCATAGAGCAAAAAAACGTGTTGTTTCACCAGATCCTTTTTATGATAGTATATTAGTTCATATGCTAGTTAATCGTATTATGAAAGATGGTAAAAAAACATTAGCTTATAAAATTGTTTATCAAACAATGCAATTAATTTCAGAAAAAACTGAACAAAATTCATTACAAATATTAGAACAAGCAATTGAAAATGTTAAACCGTTAGTTGAGGTAAAAGCTCAAAGAATAGGAGGTTCTGCTTATCAAGTACCAATAGAAGTTAATTCTGAACGTGGAACAGTTTTAGCAATTCAGTGGATTCTTTCTGCTGCTCGTAATAGGGCCGGTAATAGTTCAGTTTTGAAATTAACAAATGAAATTTTAGACGCTTTTGCAAAAACCGGTGGTGCAATAAAACGTCGAACTGAAGTTCATCGTATGGCAGAAGCCAATAAAGCTTTTGCAAAATTCCGTTTTTAAAATTAAATTTTTAATATTTATTATTTAAAAATAAACTAATAAAATCAAAAAATAATTTAAATATGCCACGTTCACAAAAAAATGATAATTTTATTGATAAAACGTTTACAGTAGTAGCAGATGTTTTAATAAAAATTTTACCAACATCAAATAGAGAAAAACAAGCTTTTACTTATTATCGTGATGGTATGTCAGCTCAAGCTGAGGGTGAATATGCAGAATCATTACAAAATTATTACCAAGCTTTAAGACTAGAGATAGACCCATATGATAGAAGTTATATTTTATATAATATCGGGTTAATACATACAAGTAACGGAAAACATGGTAGAGCTTTAGAATACTATTATCAAGCTTTAAAAAGAAATCCAAGTTTACCTCAAGCTTTAAATAATATTGCAATTATTTATCATTATAGAGCCGAACAAGCAACAGAAAAATATCAATCAGATGTTGCTAAATTACTTTATGATAAAGCTGCGGATTATTGGAATGAAGCTATTAGATTAGCACCAACAAACTATTTAGAAGCTCAAGCATGGTTAAGACAACGTAATTTAAAATAAAAATAAAAATCCGTAATCTTTTAAAAAAATTTTTATTAAAAAATTTAATTTATATAAAAATAAATTATATATAATAAATACAATATACAATTAAGTCTATAAAAAATTAATTGTCTTTTAATTATTAATGTTAACACTTAAAATTTTTGTTTATACTGTAGTAAGTTTTTTTGTTTCATTATTTATTTTTGGTTTCTTATCAAATGATCCTGGTCGTAACCCAAGTGCATAATTTTTTTATATAAATTAATAATTATTAATTTAAAATTTATTAAATATAAAATATATCTTTGTTAAAAATTTACTTTTGCAAAAGCAAAGGTTAAAAACAAAGATAAAATATAAGGAGATTTTTTTATGACTGCTGCATATTTACCATCAATTTTAGTACCATTAGTTGGATTAGTTTTTCCAGCTATTGCAATGACGTCAATTTTTATGTACATTGAAAAACAAGAAATCAATTAAACTTTAAAATTTCTAAAAACACATTAAAATTTCTTATGGAAAGTCCCGCTTTTTTCTTTTCAATTTTTATTGGATGTCTTCTATTAAGTATTACTGGTTATTCACTTTATGTTGGATTTGGTCCTCCTTCAAAAGCCTTACGAGATCCTTTTGAAGAACATGAAGATTAATTAATTAATATTTTATTTTAATTTTTATACAAATTTTTGTATAAAAATTAAAATAAAATATTAATTAAAAATTAGGTTAGATTCCTATAAATCTTAAATATTAATAAACATTTTATTTGCATCCGGTGGGGTTTGAACCCACGACGTCCTTTTGGGAAGCGGATTATGAGCCCGCTGCTTTCGACCACTCAGCCACAGATGCTATAATTAATTAAATTTTATATTATTTTATCTTACTATTTAATAAAAGCAAGATAAAATAATATAAATTAGTATTATTTTGCTAAAGTTTGCCAACTCATAGTAACATCATCTAAAATAACTGAACCGTTATAAATTTCTAGAATAATTACTAAAAATACTGCAAATAAACCCATAAAAATACCCATTAATACTGTTGTACCCCAACCAGGAGCAACTTTACCATATTCCGAATTTAAAGGACGTAATAAAGTTCCTAATGCTGTTGACATACCTAAATTTTCAGTGTCTTTTTGTGCTGCCATAAAACAAAATTATTTAATTATTAGTTTTACTTTCTGTAATTAAAATAAAATATAAAATATATATATATATATATATATATTTTATATAAGAAATAGATAAATATTATTTTTTATCTATTTAATGATACGAGGGGGTTCACGAAAAAAAATTGAAAAGAAAATAATACCTAATGTTCCTACTAATAAAAAAGTATAAACTAGAGCTTCCATAAGAAAAAATAAAAATATATATATATAAATAAATTTATTTTATATATCTAGTATATTATTACTAAATATATAAAATAAATTTATTAAACAGATTGACGTCGACTTGATGTATCTCCTAATTTTAAGAAAGCACCAAATTCAATTTGATCATCGATACCTTCATCAATACCTGCAAAAACGTCACGGAAAATTGTACGTGCACCATGCCAGATATGACCAAAGAAGAATAATAAAGCAAAACTTAAGTGCCCGAAGGTAAACCATCCACGTGGACTACTACGGAATACACCATCAGATTGTAAAGTTGAACGATCAAATTCAAAAATTTCACCTAATTGTGCTCGACGAGCGTATTTTTTAACTGTTGCTGGATTAGTGAATGATACACTATCAAGTTCTCCACCGTAGAATGTTACTGAAACACCTACTTGTTCAATACTATATTTAGATTCAGCTCGACGGAATGGAACATCGGCACGAACAACTCCATCTTTATCCAATAAAACAACCGGGAATGTTTCAAAGAATGTTGGCATACGTCTTACAAATAATTCGTTACCATCTTTATCTTTGAAAACAGCGTGGCCTAACCAGCCTACTGCAATACCATCCCCACTATTCATTGCTCCTGTACGGAATAAACCACCTTTTGCTGGATTATTACCGATATAATCATAAAAAGCTAGTTTTTCAGGAATTTGAGCCCATGCTTGCGATAATGACTTCCCTTCAGAAAGACTATTTTGTACTCGTTTATCAATCTCTTGTTGGAAGAATCCTAAATCCCACTGATAACGAGTTGGACCATATAACTCAATTGGAGTTGTTGCTGAACCATACCACATCGTACCTGCAACAACAAATGCTGCCCAAAATACAGCTGCAATTGAACTTGATAGTACTGTTTCAATGTTACCCATACGTAATCCGTTATATAAACGTTGAGGTGGTCTAACACATAAATGGAATAAACCAGCTAAAATACCTAAAATCCCAGCAGCAACGTGGTGAGAGGCAACACCTCCTGGATTGTAAGGATCAAAACCGTCTGGACCCCATGATGGAGCTACTGGTTGAACACTTCCTGTTAAGCCATACGGATCAGAAACCCAAATACCAGGACCGAACAATCCTGTAACATGAAATGCACCAAAACCAAAACATAAAACACCAGATAAGAATAGATGAATCCCAAAAATTTTTGGAAGATCTAATGCAGGTTTTCCAGAACGTGGATCACGGAATAATTCTAAATCCCACATAACCCAATGCCAGATAGCAGCAAAAAATAATAGACCAGATAATACAATATGTGATGCAGCAACACCTTCATAACTCCAAATACCTGGATTACTAGCACTTTCACCAGTAATTGTCCAGCCACCCCAAGATTGAGTAACACCTAGACGAGTCATAAAAGGTAATACGAACATACCTTGTCGCCACATTGGATTTAAAACTGGATCTGAAGGATCAAAAACAGCTAACTCATAAAAAGCCATTGAACCAGCCCAACCAGAAACAAGAGCTGTATGCATTAAGTGAACAGCGATTAAACGACCTGGGTCATTTAAAACAACTGTATGAACACGATACCATGGTAATCCCATAAATTATTATATATATAAATAAATTTTTTACTTTCTTTCTTTTTATAATAAATTTTATATTATTTAATATTTTTTTTTTTTAAATTTAATTATATTATAATATATTATAATTAAAATGTCAAATGTTTTATAATTTTTATACACTGTTGATGTTTTAATCTTTTATTATTTATAATAAAAATCATTACTACAAATCTATTTCTATAATTTATGCTATTATATGTAATTTTTATAAATGTAATTATATTATCAAAAAACAATGTGAATGATATAAATTTGGAATTTAGAAAAATAATGCTGGATTAAGATACTTTATGTCATTATATTCTATTTTAAAATTAAATTTTTCAAAATAAATTTTAAGTTGTTTCTAGTTAATCTTTATATAGACGAGTTATTATAAATAATTTCAAAGTAGGAAGTATATGTGTAATTAAATAGATATTTAGTAAAATATATAGTACTACTTATCTTTATTTACTAAGTATATAAATTAATTTTAAAAGTATATAAATTAATTTTAAAAGTTTCTAAATTAATTTTAAAAGTTTCTAAAATAAACTTTTTTGTAAAGGCATATAATAATTAATTATATATTGTTTATTTTTGTACCTTTGTTGACTGTTGCAATAGGTTAAAAAAGGCAGTTTAGCGAGTACATGTTTCTAAACTAAAAGTTCATTTAATGAGGTTTACAGGTTATAAAAGATTAATCTATTTGTTTGAACACATATGACTATATATAGCTTTCGATACTAGTAATAGGAGAATTTGTGCCTTTAATACTGTGTTGTGTTTAGCTTTTGATGGCCAAGATATAGAATTTAGATTTTGTTTTATATTGTATATTTCGTTGCTCTATCAATTTAGGATTGTTACATAGGAATTAGACCTTATTTTAAATAATTTAAATGATATTCATGTTATTGTTCAAGAAATTGAATCAGATAAAAATATATTAAAAAAAATATTAGAGGAAATAAATTTAAAAGTAGACAATTTAATTGATTTGTCAAAAGTGTTACAAAAAAATATTAAAGATGAGTTTTCTTATTTATTGGAGCAGGTAAAAAATTTATTTAATAATAGTGACAAATTAATTAAAAATTTATTTAATGAATTAACAAATTTAATTAAAAATAATTTAAAAATATTAAATGATTTAATAATAGAGAAGTTTTTAAATTTAACTTTAAATATTGACACCGTAATTAGTATAACTACTGATACTAATGAATTATTAAACAAATTTTTTAAAGAATTTAAGTTATTTGATTTAAATAAATTAAAAGATTTATTAATAAATATACAAAATAATATAGTAGAAAATACAACAAATTGTAAAAATCAAGTAATAAAAAATAGTAACGAAGCTCATATTTTAACTAGAACTGAGTTTACAGGTGAGATTGTAAGTGCTTCCACAACGATTACAAGAGCAATTGAACTTGAGACTTCAACATTAATTAAAACATTAGGAGCAGAAATAGCGGGTGTGGGTTTACTAATTGAAAATTCTTATAATCTTTTAATAAATACATTAAATGATGGGTTTGAAACAATACGTTCACAAATAAATAATTTACAAACTTTAATATTAAATAATTTTAATGTTATAGAAAGAGAATTAACTTTTTTTATTAAACATTTTAAATCATATGTGACTGAAGTATTAAATGATTGGTATAAAAAAAATAATAAAAATATAATAGAAAAAATTACAAATTTTATTTGTGAACGTATTGTTGGTGAAAGCTATATAAAATATGATGCAAATTATATGTATATGCCAACAATAATTTTAAGATATAAAACTAAAAATATTGAAGATGAGCGTAAGTATTCTCAGATAAAATTAAGATTAAATTATAAAACAGAAGAAATTACAAATAGTTTAATAAATGATTTAAAGTTAAAAATACAAAATATTTCTAATAAAACATATATTTATGGAAATTTAAGATGTAATTATGTAAGTGAAAAAAGACTTTTTAAAACTACTATATTTTGTAACTCAAAAAATAGTGCTTTAAATTTATTTAATAATTTAATCCCTCTTACTAAAACGAATTATTTAAAAGAAAATTTTTCTTTTACTGAAAATTCAAAACGTAATCATGGATTAAGAAGAAGTTCTGAATTGTATAATATTAAAGTAAACAAACCAAACAATTTCTCTGAAGTAGAGATGGCTTTATCATCAGCTTATTTACAAGTAAATGGGTTAGAACATCAAATAAAGTTATTTTAATTAATAAATCTAACGTACTATAGTGCGTTAGTTTTATTAATTAATTTATTAAGTGTTTTTAGTCATCATCAGCTAACTCAATTCTTTTTTGAAGTTCCTCCTGAGATAATGCTTTTACATATCTCTGTGTTGAGCCAATGTCACAGTGGCCAATAATTTGGCGCACTAATTCAAGATCTTTAGTACTTCGCCAATATTTATAAATAAACCCGTGTCTAAAGCTATGAGAGGTAATTCTTCGGCCCGTTTCTTTAAATTCCGGGATACTTTTTAGTAATAAATTAAACTCATGTGTTGTAGTAGATCTACTCAATGGCTTATCACTATTATTAGTTGCAAAAATAAATATATCTAATTGTGGAGAATTTATAAAATCTTTAACATTATGAGTTGAAAAATTAAAAGGAATTCCACGAGATTGTATTAGATACTGCAAATCGAATATTCGATCTTTTAAAATGTGTCTTTTTTTAGTAGCAATATAAGCTTTTTTATTAGTTGGGCCTCCTTTTTTTCTAGAGAATTGTAAATAATGTTTGTTTATTAGAATAAATATTTGATTAAAATCAAACTCCAAAATTTCAGAAATACGGCCACCTGTTAAAAATAATAATGTACTAAGAATTCTAAAACGAGATTTTTTTAATTCTGATCCATTATAATGATGTTCAATAAAATTAATAATAATTTTATAGTCATCTTCTAGAATAGGATCGTTCTCTTGGCGTCTTTTACGCTCTTGACGTTTTATTTTAAGTTCTAGACGCTTTCTCTCCTGTTCTTCGATAGCACGTTTGTAATCCTTTAATTCTTGTAGAATCTTACGAGATTCTTCATTTATTTGTAATAAAGAATTATTTTTATTTTTTAACTCTGCGATTTCTTTTTTAAGTGCCTCACTTTTTTGGAGCACTAGATTTGTGTTTTCTGCCGATTGGCGTGCTAACAATTTTAGAGTGTTAATTATGTCCTGATTTCCAGGATTCACATATTTTTCTAATTGATTAACACAATTAGTAAAGGATCCTTGGACTTGAGGAACGATTATATTTTCAATCATCTCGACTTTTAATTCCGTTTTTATTTCGTCGGAATCATTTATTACGTCGTGCATATGTTTTACATCGATCGCAGCTTGCGCATTATCTTGTTTTATAAAAGCACTAATTTCACTTGACTCTTTTGCTTTTTTTAAGTCCGATACATAAATAAAAGTATTATAATATTCAAAATCACCACGAGAGATTTTTCTAAATTTTAATTTATTTTCACTTGGAAGATTTTGATTATACAATTGAATTGCCAAAAGTATATATGTCTCAATGTTTTTTAATTCAAAAAACATTTCACTAGTAAACAAATCTTTTCGATAATTTATATCATAACCACGTGATGCGGCCTTTTTTAATTTTTTATTATCTTTATAATGGGCATTATGCCAGTCTCTATACTTATGGGGGCGTTTTACTTGTGCTAAAATAAAAACTAAATTTGCTTTTATTGCATGATTAACCCCTTCAACTAATTGATTGTGTCTGGGTTCGGTTGCGGTAGTTGAAAGTTCTATGCCTTTATTTTGACAAAACTGTTGAATAATAGTAGCAACATACGTTGGGTTAGTATCGCTGTGAATGATCTCAGGATATCTTTTTTGATCAATTAATTGTTTATACAGGTATAAAATATCTTCTGCTGTACAATAAATATTTTTTCCTCGAGGATTGCCCTCATTTGATGATCTTTTATAAATAAAGCCAATAATTGCTCTTGTTTTATTGTTGACAACTAAAAATAAGACTTGACTTTTATTAAACAATGTTTCATCAACACTCCATATATTGTGGTTTGTGACGTATTATCTTTTTATTTTATTTGTGATTACGTCTAAATTGTGTAATTGTTTTTTCATAATTTTATTATTTTGATAAAATTATTTAAATGTATATTTAAATAATTTTTTATTAAAAAAATATATTTAAATAATTTTAAATTTGTAATTTTTATATCTAAGCAAGGGATGAAAATTTAATTATTTTTAATTATTTTTTATATTAAAATAAATTAAACAATAGGTGTTTTTTTACAATAATTATAAAGTAAATAAAGTATTATAATTAAACATTTTTTAACGTCCTTTTAGAAAATAAAAAAAATTTTTTTTTTATTTTCCTTTGATTAATTATTTTTTTAGTTTTTTATTTTCCTTTGATTAATTATTTTTTTATTATTATTAAAATTATTAAAATTATGATTTTATTAATTAATTATTTGATGAATTAATTATTAGTTTATGTTATTTTATAATGTACAAGTTTGTTTTATTTTTATTATTTTGTAATATGTAAAGTTTAATTAAAATTTTGTGATGATATTGTTTATATTTTATATTATAGTTTTTTTATTTAAAATTTTATAAAATATATTATGATATAAAATAAAGTAATTATATTTATAATTTAATTACTTATAATTATTTGTGATATAAAAATAGTTTTAACTTTTCATTTAATAATTTATTTTTTTTCTTTTTTTTATTATAATAACGTTAAGTTATATAAAAAAATAAAATTTAATTTTTTTTAATTAAAAAACAAACTTAAATTATTTAATACAATTATAAATAATAAATGTTAATAATTTATTGTTTATATAAAAGACTTTTTTTTACCCCCCCCATTTTGAAATTATTTCTAGTATTCCTCCTATATAAGGGTTCACCAGAAATAATTTCAAAATGGGGGGGTAAGAATTTTAACTACATAAATTTATAGTAAAATACATTGTATTATACTGTGTATTTTAATAATATAAGTAATAACTTAATATATTTATATTTATATAATAATTATTATTCATAAATATTATCAATTTCAAAATTAACATCTTTTATTTCATTATCTAAAAATTCTTCTAAATTAAACTTATTATTTTTTTCATAAGATTGATAAAGTGTTTTAAAAGTTTCAATATTTTTTTTTTTCATAAATAACTCATCGTAAAATTGTTTAATAAAATCATAAAGATTATTATATAAACTCAATTTTGATAATGTTAATTTTTCTTTAAATTTTGAATAAGTTATAATTTTTGTTTCATTTTCAATAATATCTATGTAATATTCATATATTTGTCCTATAATTCCCATAAATACAATGTTTGATATATCTTTATAATATTGTTTAACTATATTTTTAAAAATAATATCAAAATGTTTGTTAAAACTTTTATTTTTTAATAAATCAATAAGGGATATTTTAAAATTTGCTAAGTATTTTCCACAAATACTTATTGATAAACAATATTGATTTTCGTATTTTATTTTTTCTTTATATATTTTTAAAAATTTTTTTAATTTTTTACTTCTAATTATTGAAATGGTTAATTTTTCATATTTTTCAATATCTACTAATTTTACTTTATTAGTTATTTGTAATAATTTTGGTATTAATATAGATAAAAGTAGCATATCTTCATATGGTGGTTTTTTTTGTATTTCTAAAATTCTAATTTGAGATATACAATGTTTATCAATTCTACTTATTCGTCCAATAATTTGAGTTAAACTATCTTGTATTACTTGATGTTTTGGATTTGTTAATTTATTATTAATTTCAACCGATAAGTTTTTATGAGTGTATTGTGGTTTATAATTATTTAAACTTACACTTAAATAACATAAATGCGGAAAATTTAAACCAACTGAAGCTGTACTATGTACACTAGTTAAAAACATACAACCACCTTGTTCCATTTTTTGGTTGGGATTAAAATGTTTTGTATAATGTAAATCCTCATCTTGACCACCCCCACCTATCATTTTTTGATCACTTGCTAAAACATAACAAACATAATTTGTAAAGTTTATGTAATCATAAAAATCTTTTACTTTTGCATTACTAGGTAAACCAATTATACCAATTTTTGTTTCTTCTATACTTTTATCTTTACCAAAACAATAATAAAATTCTTTAACAAAATTTTTCCAGTATTGTTGAAAAAATAGTTTGTTTGAAATTTTACTATTATAATTTAAATTACTACATAATAAATATATAATATCTGTTTTTATATTTGAATCAGCTTGTTCTTTTATGTTGTGGTTTATTTTGACATTTTCTTCTTTACAAAAAATTTCATTTTGTTGTATAAAAGTATTTAAAGAATTTTTATCAAAATTTGCACAACTAAAAACTCTTTTATAACCTAATAACCTTGGTGTGATATCAATATCTTTATGTATTTCTAATTCAACACCAAAGGGTACAAGTTTGGCAGGGTTTTTTTCTTTTAACATTATTTCTAATGTATATTGTTGTTTTACGTTAAAGGGATCATCAGTTTGATTATCAAAATAATTTCTTATTTCTGCTTTAACGTTTTGTTTGTCTTTGCTATTTAATTTGTTGAAATCATATGCATAAATTTTATCAATATAACTTTCTAAATCTACATATTTTGCACTTTGAAATTCATTATAATTATTTTCTTCTTTAGTATCTGGCTCAATGTTTGAGGTTTTATTTTCTTTTAAACATTGTTTTCTGATAGTATTTAAAGTTTTTTTTAAACTATCGGTATTAGTTTTTAAAACATAAAATTGAATATCATTTTCTACTTCTTTATTATATATTTTTAAAATTTTTATATTATAAATAGGGGTTTCATCTTTAGATTGACTTATTTGTAATTTACAAATTTCAGCGTATGGGTGATAAAATGTTACAAAATTTTTATAACCTGTATATATTAAATTTAATAATGCTTCTTCCCCCGTTTCAATAGGTACCACATCAAATAAACGTTTATTATTTATTGCTTCATTTTTGTATATTTCGCAATTATTATAAAAAGTATCAAAAAATTCATTTTTTTATTGTTCATTTAAAAATAATTGATTTTCAAAATAAGGTATTATAGAACGATTAATCATGTCATTTAAAATAGCACTTTGTTGTTCTATAGAAGCCCCTTTTTTAGAAAAACAAGCATATTGAAATGATGAATTAATAGTTTCATATTTTCTCGGATAATGTGAAATTAATATTGTTTTAAAAATTGTAGATAAATAATTATATGTTAATGTACAATTTTTACTTATTTTGTAATCTTTTTTTCTATCTTCATTTACATTTAATTCATATGTTTTTGATGTTACAGTCTCTAACTTTAAATTATCAGAACATAATTTTATTATTTCATCACATTTGTTAAATAATTCATCTTTTAATATAATTTCTTTATTTTCACATTGAATAAATTTTGGCAAATTTATCAAATTATTATCATTTTCGTTATCAATTAAATTTTGTTTAATAAGAGCAACACCATCTTCGCCTGTACTTTTATAGTGTTTTGGTTTAATTACTTGAATTGCTTCATTTATATTATTAGTAGAAGACCAATTTTCAGTAATTGCATAGTTTGTTCCACGAACTAAAGTATCATTGTGTTTTATTAACGAATTAATTAATGTATGATTACAATAAGATTTGTTGAAATAAAAATCAGCTTCATCAACATATAAATGCATTAATTGAGGAAATATATAACTTAAAGCATTTAAAAAACTAACATTGTAAAAGTCATCAAATGCATATAAATAATTATGAACAGTTATTATAATTCCTTCCCCTTTAATAAACAGATCCAACAGTAGTTCTTTTTCCGCATGATCATCTTTTGTATGTTTTATAATTATAATTGGAATTATTTTTTAGAAATATTGCATCCTTTTATTGTTTAATTTTTATATATGTTAATTGTATCATTATAAATTTGGTCTACTAATTATTTTTTAAAGCTTATATTGTAAATATTAGCCATCTAACAAACGCTCTAAATTATTTTATAAAATATCAAAGGTATAAGCTATTTTTGTATTTATTATAGTTCTTATAATACAAATTCTATCATTTATTTTTTTCTAAAAAAATAAATTATAGAGTTTGATTTATATGTTGTTTTTATTAAAATATATATTGATTTCACTAAATTTTTATTTTTATAAAAAAGTGATTACTTATTTTAATTAGAACTTAATTTATAAATTAAGTTAATTTGAAAATTATTTATAATTATTATAAATATTATTAAATATTTATTTGTAAATAAATATTTAATTAAAACATGATAAATCACATTTTGAAATTAGGAGATTTTCAATATGACTATCACAATCGGTAAGTCAGAAGAAAAACGTGGATTATTCGACGTAATGGATGACTGGTTACGCCGTGATCGCTTCGTTTATGTTGGTTGGTCAGGTTTATTACTATTACCTTGTGCATATTTTGCATTAGGAGGTTGGTTAACAGGTATTACATTTGTTACATCATGGTATAGTCATGGTTTAGCAAGTTCATTTTTAGAAGGTTGTAACTTTTTAACAGCTGCTGTATCAACACCGCCAAACTCTATGGGTCACTCATTATTATTATTATGGGGTCCTGAAGCTCAAGGTGATTTCACACGTTGGTGTCAATTAGGCGGTCTTTGGGCTTTTGTTGCATTACATGGAGCTTTCGCTTTAATCGGATTTATGTTACGACAATTTGAAATTGCACGTGCTGTTAAAATTCGTCCATATAACGCAATTGCTTTCTCAGCGCCTATCGCTGTTTTCGTATCAGTTTTTCTTATTTATCCATTAGGTCAATCTGGATGGTTTTTTGCTCCAAGCTTTGGTGTTGCTGCAATTTTCCGTTTCATTTTATTTTTCCAAGGATTCCATAACTGGACATTAAACCCATTCCATATGATGGGTGTTGCAGGTGTATTAGGAGCGGCATTATTATGTGCAATTCACGGTGCTACTGTAGAAAATACAATC
Organism: Ulva mutabilis; assembly: GCA_900538255.1. Classification (NCBI taxonomy): domain Eukaryota; kingdom Viridiplantae; phylum Chlorophyta; class Ulvophyceae; order Ulvales; family Ulvaceae; genus Ulva; species Ulva mutabilis. The sequence goes on from UNSF01000178.1 coordinate 41,029, forward strand.
TTTGAAGATGGTGACGGTGCAAACACATTCCGTGCATTTAACCCAACTCAAGCAGAAGAAACTTACTCAATGGTTAATTTGTAGCCACTTTATATAGTGATATATATTGAAAATCTTACTTAAACGGAAAAACTCTAAGTATATAAATATTTATATATATGACAATTCCGTACTAAATTGATAGACTTTAAATTATAAAGAAAACAAATGACTTTTAATTATAAAGAAAACCTTTTTGATTTTAAAAAACCAGGAATTTATTTAATATCTTGTAAAAAAATAGAAAAATATTATATTGGTGAATCCCAGAATGTAGTAACACGTTTGTGCGCTCATAAAAATAAATTGAGACGTAATATTCATGAAAACAAAGAGTTACAATCTGACTTTAATAAATTTGGAGAAGAAAACTTTTTATTTCAAAAACTCATTTTTGGGTATGGTCTAAATAAAGATAAAAGATTAGAACTAGAAACCCATATTTTATTAACATTAGAACCAGAAAAAAGATATAATATTTATACAAATTTTAAAAAACGAGATAAGATATTAAATCCTTTTTTTGGTAAAACTCATAACTATGAAGCTAGACAAGCTCAATCTTTTGCAAAAAAAGGACAGCCTTCAGGCTTTAAAAATAAAAATCATAGTGATAATGTAAAAAAAATGTTAAGCCAAATAAATTCCAATAAGACAACTGTAGAAAGACGAAAACCTGTCATGATTAATTCTATTTATTATGAATCAATTAGTGAAGCATCAAAAAAAACAGGTTTAAATCGTAGATTAATACGTGAACGTTGTCATAATAAAACTCATTTTAATAATTTTAAATGGGTAGGGGAAGGCTTATAATTTTTTTAATTAATATTTTTTAAATCAAAAATCATAAATGTCTAACGACTATCCTTTCCGAAATACGGGGGAGTAGGAAACAAGGCTTAAAGTTATTAACTTTAAATATAGATGGTTTCCAAAACAGTAAGTGTCTTTTTTATTGTATATAAAAAAGATAAAGATATAGTCTGATCTTATAGGAAACTATAAGCTGTGGGCTACATTTAAAGTAGTTCCCGAAAAAGAAAAGCCGATTCTTTTTGAACATTTTTGTACAGCAAACCGTTTCTGGTCTCAAATTTTTGGTGTTGCTTTCTCTAACAAACGTTGGCTTCACTTCTTTATGTTATTTGTACCAGTAACAGGTTTATGGATGAGTGCATTAGGTGTAGTAGGTTTAGCATTAAACTTACGTGCATATGATTTCGTTTCTCAAGAAATTCGTGCTGCTGAAGATCCAGAATTTGAAACTTTCTATACAAAAAACCAATTATTAAACGAAGGTATTCGTGCATGGATGGCTGCTCAAGACCAACCACATGAAACATTAGTATTCCCAGAGGAGGTATTACCACGTGGAAACGCTCTTTAATGGAAGTCTTAGTGTAGGTGGTCGTGATCAAGAGTCAACTGGTTTTGCTTGGTGGGCTGGAAATGCTCGTTTAATTAACTTATCTGGAAAATTATTAGGTGCACACGTTGCTCATGCTGGATTAATTGTTTTTTGGGCTGGTGCTATGAATTTATTTGAAGTAGCTCACTTTATTCCTGAAAAACCTATGTATGAGCAAGGTCTTATTTTATTACCACACCTAGCTACATTAGGTTATGGTGTAGGTCCTGGTGGTGAAGTAGTAGATACTTTTCCATATTTTGTTTCAGGTGTTATTCATTTAATTTCATCAGCTGTTTTAGGTTTTGGTGGTATTTACCATTCATTAATTGGGCCAGAAACATTAGAAGAATCTTTTCCATTTTTTGCTTATGTTTGGAAAGATAAAAACAAAATGTCAACAATTTTAGGTATTCATTTAATCATTCTTGGTATTGGTGCTTGGTTACTTGTTTGGATTGCGACCCGTTAATTTAGATAAAATATAAATAGTAATGTATATAAACTATTTATAACAAAATAAATTACTAGGAAACTAGTAACTGTTGTTTGATAAGGGTGACCCTCGGGAAGTCCCTTCGCATATTTGGATGTTGAGTAATATGATTATAGAATGCTTGGGAAAGCATTTGGAATTTAGCAAAGCGTATTATTAGTCGTCATGATCTATCTCATAAAGCCATTATGGCTGTCGACCTTAAGCCTCTTGTTCCGAAAAGTAAGGTTTTCTATAGAAACCAGGAAGCATTGTCATTCACCGCCACCTCGTTCCATATGGGTGGCGCCAAAAGATAAACGAATGAAAGGGGTATTGGAAGGATCTAAAACGATAAAAACATTAAACAACGGAACGGTGTAAGATTATACTGGGTACCGTAGTTATAAACCGGAGGATTAAATCCAAAATCTTTAAACCCAGGTAATCAGGGAGACTTAGAAGAAGCCAACGATTATTTGCAGATGAGAATGTGAATAATATATGCAGACGTCTAAGTCGTCCAAAATTTCAATATTAATTCTTTTAAATAAAAAACTATGATAAGAACAACTGACGGTAATCTTAAACGCCTGAAAGAGTTAGATTGGGATGATATTTCATGGAAAGAAACAAACAAGAAAATATCATTATTACAAGAAAGAATTTTTAAAGCCTCAAGAGAAGGTGACAAATCAAAAGTAAAATATTTACAAACAGTCCTTCTAAAACTACCGGAAGCAAAACTAATTGCAGTAAAACGTGTAACTACGGAAAACACAGGTAGGAAAACTGGGGGGATTGACAAACAAATTGTAACAACAAAAGAAGAAAAGATAAAACTAGCAATAAAATTAAATATTGACGGAAAGGCTCACCCAATCAGACGTGTATGGATACCTAAATCTGGTACAAAAATGAGACCATTAGGAATTCCTACAATACGGGATAGGGCAAAGCAGATGTTGGTTAAAATGGCTCTAGAACCAGCATGGGAGGCAATATTTGAACCTAACTCATATGGGTTCAGACCAGGAAGGAACTGCCAAGACGCTATTGAAGCTATATTTATTAGCGTACGCAAGATGCGAGAGCCAAAGTGGATTCTTGACGCAGACTTAAAGGGGTGCTATGACAACATAGACCACAATTACCTCCTAGAATGCCTTTCAAATAGTCCGACTCGGCTAATCGAACAGGTTAAAGCTTGGCTAGAAGCTGGCATCTTTGAAGGGTATACATCTCAGGAAGAATATGATAAGATTCCATTAAATAACAAGGGTACTCCACAAGGAGGAGTTATCAGTCCGCTATTATCAAACATAGCACTACATGGAATGGAACTACACCTAAAAACATGGAATTCAAAAAGACCTGAGCCAGATGGAACCTACAAACGTCCTAGGGACAAGTACAAAGCTTTAAGCTTAATAAGATACGCTGATGACTTCGTGATAATACACTACAGTGAACAAAGAATAATCGAAGCAAAAACTGAGCTTGAGGAATGGTTTAAGAATACATCTAAACTGACTTTAAGTGAAGAAAAAAGTAAGATTATAAATGCCAAAAATGGATTTGAATTTCTGGGTTTTCGGATAATTTCACTAAATGTTAACGGAAACTATAGGACTAAAATCTATCCGGGTAAGAAAGCTGTAAAAAGAATAACGCAAAAAGCACATGAGATTATTTTTTCCAATAAAGCTGCAAAAGTTGAATGGTTAATCTTAAAACTAAGACCCGTTATCTTTGGATGGGCAAACTACTTCAAATACTCTGAATGCACAACAATATTTAGTAAAGTCGATGAAAACATCTGGTCAATGACCAGAAAATGGGTCAATCGACGTTCCACAGCCGGTGGTCGGACAAAGGCTTGGAACAAATACTTCCCTGGAACGCCCACAACATACCAGGGTCGTACTTATCAAAGTAAATATATACTGAAAAGATCTAATAAAGAGGATGAGAAAATCTATCTTCCAAAACTCTCATGGGTGAAAAAAGAAAAATGGGTAAAAATAAGAGGTAACTCCTCTCCCTATGACAGAAATATAGCTTATTGGACAAGTCGTAAGACATCATATGCAGGTCTTACAGAACTACAATCCAAGCTCCTTCTGAATCAGAATTTTCTTTGTCCAATGTGTGGTGGTGAACTGAACCCATGGAGTCATTTTGAATTAGATCATAAGATAAGCCGAAAAGTGGGCGGATCTAATAATATAAGAAATTTACAGCTGTTACATAAGATTTGTCACGTTAAGAAAACAAGACAAGAATCCACTTGAGGTGGAAGTATTAGAAATTTTGGGCAGGAGCCGGATGAGCTGGAAACTCTCACGTCCGGATCTGTATAGAAGGAAGGTCGGAAACGAAAAACACTACAATACTTATAGTAGTGCCCTTCTTTACTATAGCAAGCAATGTATTTTGGCGGTGTTTATGACACTTGGGCTGTTGGTGGTGGTGATGTTCGTGTCATTACAAACCCAACAATCAACCCAGCTATTATCTTTGGATACATATTAAAATCACCATTTGGTGGTGACGGTTGGATTGTTAGTGTTGATAACATGGAAGATATTATTGGTGGTCATATTTGGATCGGTACTTTAGAAATCTTCGGTGGAATTTGGCATATTTTAACTAAACCGTGGGCTTGGGCACGTCGTGCTTTTGTATGGTCTGGAGAAGCTTATTTATCATATAGTTTAGCTGCTATTTCTTTAATGGGATTCATTGCATGTTGTATGTCTTGGTTCAATAATACAGCTTATCCTAGTGAATTCTATGGTCCTACGGGTCCTGAAGCATCTCAATCTCAAGCATTTACTTTCTTAGTTCGTGACCAACGTTTAGGTGCTAATGTAGCATCAAGTCAAGGTCCTACGGGTCTAGGTAAATACTTAATGCGTTCACCAACAGGAGAAATTATCTTTGGTGGTGAAACAATGCGTTTCTGGGATTTCCGTGGTCCATGGTTAGAGCCTTTACGTGGTCCAAATGGTTTAGATTTAAATAAACTTAAAAATGATATTCAACCATGGCAAGAACGTCGTGCAGCTGAATATATGACTCATGCTCCATTAGGTTCATTAAACTCTGTAGGAGGTGTAGCTACTGAAATTAACGCTGTTAACTTCGTTTCTCCACGTTCATGGTTAGCTTGTTCACATTTCGTATTAGGTTTCTTCTTCTTTGTTGCTCACCTTTGGCACGCTGGTCGTGCTCGTGCAGCAGCAGCTGGTTTTGAAAAAGGAATCGATCGTGATAATGAACCTGCATTATCAATGAAACCTTTAGACTAATTTAAATAATTATTAATAATATTTTAGAATATTTTATAATATTATTAATAACCTTTAATATGTTTATATTTATTTAATTTATTTAATTTATTTAATTAAATAAATTAAATAAATAAAATCTAATCTATTAGTTTAATAACCATCAGTAAAAATCAGTAAAAATCAGTAAAAATCAGTAAAATTACAATAATAATTAGTAAAAACGTAGAATCCAAACTAATAGATGTTTTAAAAAAGAAAACTCATTCCAATTATTGTATAAATAAAACGACTATAAAACAGAAAAATTTTAACTTTTTTAATTAGTATTAATTTAATATAAGTAGAATAAGTTATTCGACAGTAAGAGATTTTATTTTAAATAATATGTCCAATGAGTTAAAAATTGCTTTAACTCCAGCAAAAGATATGGCATTAACTGGATTATAAGTCTATAGTGATTTTTATTATTATCATTAATCAAAGCTTTTATACACTAAGATTTATGGTTTGGTGCTAGAATAGGGTTTATTATAGGTTTAAAATATAAGGTTCTTTCACCTACAACTTTTAATAAATTAATAAATTCATCTAATGAATTACCAGTTAAACGAACGATTATTAATAAATTTATAAACTTATTTGACTAAAACTAGTTAATAAGTTATAATTAATAAAAAAACTATTAAAAGCCTACTTAGCTCAGTTGGTTAGAGCGTCCGTCTCATACGCGGAATGTCACTAGTTCAAATCTAGTAGTAGGCAATAAATTATTATTATTTTGACTTAAAAAAATATATTTATTATAATAATAATAAAAATAGGGGTTGTAGTTCAATTGGTTAGAGCACTACCCTGTCACGGTAGAAGTTGCGGGTTCGAGTCCCGTCAGCCCCGAGTTTTATTATTATATAAATAATAATAATATTAATAATAAATTAAAAAATATAAAAATAATTTTACGCGCTGGTTTGGTCCCTTATATTTATTATATAATAATAAATAAAATATCAAAAATAAAATTATGAGTTGAATTACTTGTTTTTATTTATTATAAATAATAAATAAACTCCTTTTAACTATAATAGTTAAAAATAAAATAAAAATTTTTTATTTTAAAAAATTATATTTATTAAGTAGTTAATTATTTAATTAATTAATATAAAAGAAATATGGCAACAACAAAATTTCCAAAATTTAGCCAGGGGCTAGCAAACGATCCTACAACTCGCCGTATTTGGTTTGGGATTGCTACAGCACATGATTTTGAAAGTCATGACGGTATGACTGAAGAAAATTTATATCAAAAAATTTTTGCTTCACATTTTGGTCAATTAGCAATTATTTTTTTATGGACTTCAGGTAACTTATTTCATGTTGCTTGGCAAGGAAACTTTGAACAATGGGTTCAAAATCCATTAAATATTCGTCCAATTGCTCATGCAATTTGGGATCCACATTTTGGTCAACCCGCGGTTGAAGCATTCACACGAGGCGGAGCTTCAGGCCCTGTAAATATTGCAACATCAGGTGTATATCAATGGTGGTATACAATTGGTATGAGAACAAACCAAGATTTATATATTGGTTCGATTTTTTTATCTTTAGCTGCAACAGCATTTTTATTTGCAGGTTGGCTTCATTTACAACCTAAATTTCAACCTGGTTTAAGTTGGTTTAAAAATGCAGAATCGCGTTTAAACCATCATTTATCAGGTTTGTTTGGAGTTAGTTCTTTAGCTTGGACAGGTCATTTAGTTCACGTAGCTATTCCTGCAGCACGTGGAGAACGTGTTGGATGGGATAACTTTTTAACAACATTACCACATCCACAAGGATTAACACCATTCTTTACAGGTAATTGGGCCGCATATGCAGAAAATCCAGATACTGGTAATCATATTTTTGGTACTGCTTCAGGATCAGGAACAGCAATTTTAACTTTTTTAGGTGGTTTTCATCCACAGACACAAAGTTTATGGTTATCAGATATGGCACACCATCATTTAGCAATTGCTGTCTTATTTATTGTAGCAGGTCATATGTACCGTACTAATTTTGGTATTGGGCATAGTATGCGTCAAATTTTAGAAGCACATACTCCACCAGCTGGTGGTCTTGGTGCTGGTCATAAAGGGTTATATGATACTGTAAACAATTCATTACATTTTCAATTAGGTCTTGCTTTAGCGTCAGTGGGTACAATTTGTTCATTAGTAGCTCAGCACATGTATTCATTACCACCATACGCATTCCTTGCACAAGATTTCACAACTCAAGCTTCTTTATATACACACCATCAATATATTGCAGGTTTTATTTTATGTGGTGCATTTGCTCATGGAGCGATATTCTTTATTCGTGATTATGATCCAGAAGCAAACAAAGGAAATGTTTTAGCGCGTATGTTAGAGCATAAAGAAGCAATTATTTCACATTTAAGTTGGGTAACTTTATTTTTAGGATTCCATACTTTAGGTCTTTATGTTCATAATGATGTTATGCAAGCCTTTGGTACACCTGAAAAACAGATATTAATTGAACCTGTATTCGCTCAGTGGATTCAAGCTTCGCATGGTAAAACTGCATATGGTTTTGACTTACTATTATCCCAACCAAATAGTGTAGCTTATTCAGCTGGACAAAGTTTATGGTTACCTGGTTGGTTAGAAGCAATCAATAGTAATACTAATACTTTATTTTTAACAATTGGTCCTGGTGATTTTTTAGTTCACCACGCCATTGCTTTAGGTTTACACACAACAACATTAATTTTAGTTAAAGGAGCTTTAGATGCTCGTGGTTCAAAATTAATGCCTGATAAAAAAGATTTTGGTTATAGTTTCCCTTGTGACGGACCAGGTCGTGGTGGAACATGTGATATTTCAGCATGGGACGCTTTCTATTTAGCAGTATTTTGGATGTTAAATACAATTGGTTGGGTAACATTCTATTTCCATTGGAAACATTTAGGAATTTGGCAAGGAAATGTAAACCAATTTAATGAATCATCAACTTATTTAATGGGTTGGTTACGTGATTATTTATGGTTAAATTCATCACAATTAATTAATGGTTATAATCCGTTTGGTATGAACAGTTTATCTGTATGGGCTTGGATGTTCTTATTTGGACATTTAATTTACGCTACAGGTTTTATGTTCTTAATTTCATGGCGTGGTTATTGGCAAGAATTAATTGAAACATTAGTTTGGGCCCATGAACGTACACCAATTGCAGCTTTAATTCGTTGGAAAGACAAACCTGTTGCTCTTTCAATTGTTCAAGCTCGTTTAGTAGGTTTAGCTCACTTTAGTGCTGGATATGTTTTAACATACGCCGCATTTTTAATTGCGTCAACATCTTCAAAATTTGGTTAATTTATATTTTTTTTATATATATTTACTAAAAAATAATTTTATAAGGTTAAAATAGAATGGAAGTAAACGTTTTAGGTCTTATTGCAGTAGCTTTATTTATTTTAATTCCCACATCTTTTTTATTAATTCTTTATGTAAAAACAGCAAGTGCGAATGAAAACTAAAATTGTAGTAATTGTCAATTTTTATATTTATTTAAATAAATATAAAAATTGACAATTACTACAATTTTATACTATATTTATAATATTAAATTAACTTTTTTTAAAAAAATATAAAAAGGCGGCTGTAGCCAAGTGGTAAGGCATCAGATTGTGACTTTGACATTCGCGGGTTCAAGTCCCGTCAGTCGCCCAAATTTAAAATATAAAAAATTTATATTTGAAAATAATTAATTAATTTATTATAATAATTAATTATTAGGAAAGGTGGCAGAGTGGTTGAATGCTTCGGTTTTGAAAACCGGCGTACTTTCACGAGTACCGAGGGTTCGAATCCCTCCCTTTCCGAAAATTAAAATTAAATCTAATGGTTATTAAAGCTTATAGTTAATTTAATTATAAAATCTAATATATAGTAATTAATATTTTTTAAGATAATTATTCAAACTTCGTATCCTCTGCTTCCTCTGCTTCCTCCATACTCATAGGATTAACCTTAATCTTTTGATGAAAAAGCAAGGGGTTCATCAAAAGAAGTTTTTTATAATTAGTTCAACAAAAAAACATAAAAAACTTAGATTTATTAATAGTTTAGTAAGTTTAAATTTCTTTATATATATTTATTTATATACAGATTAATATTTGACGTTTTAGTTTTTATCTATATATATATAATTGCTAATTGTTTAAAGATAAAGTGTATTATATAAAATTATCAATAAATTTAATTACTATTATAACTTCCTATTTAAACCACCCTAATTTAAAAAAACATATATTGTTTAAATACTAAAATACATTTAGTTATATAAAATAAATTAATATTGTAAAAATAGTTTTCAAAAAATAAATTAAACTTTTTTTTTTAATACTATAGATTTATACTTAAAATATAAAAATGTTTGCTCTTCGAGGGACTCGAACCCTCACGCTTAAAGCACTGGTTCCTAAAACCAGCGTGTCTACCAATTCCACCAGAAGAGCTAAATTAGTCTATAATTTTTATTAAAATTTATTAGGCGTTATTTAAATAAAACCTAATAAATTTTAATATATTTAATAAAAAAATACAATATATTTAATATATAAATAATTTAACGATTATTTAATAAATCAGTTAAACCTTGTTTTAAAAGAGCTTCCGCTTCGTCATTTAATGTATTTGTTTCACGAATTAATTCACCATATTTTGATTTATTTGTTGATAAATATTGGCGTAATTCAACTAAGAATGAGCGTACTTCATTTACAGGAAGGGTATCTAAATAACCATTTGTACCAGCATATATAGTAGTTACTTGATCTTCTAATGATAATGGTGATGATTGTGGCTGTTTTAAAATTTCACGTAAACGTTGACCACGAGCTAATTGCTTCTGTGTTGCTTGATCTAAATCAGAAGCAAATTGAGAAAACGCTTCTAATTCAGCAAATTGTGCTAATTCTAGCTTTAATTTACCAGCAACTTGTTTCATAGCTTTTGGTTGAGCAGCTGAACCTACACGAGAAACAGAAATACCTACATTAATAGCAGGTCGTATACCAGAGTTAAAAATATCTCCTGAAAGGAAAATTTGACCATCTGTAATTGAAATTACGTTTGTTGGAATATAAGCTGATACATCACCTTCTTGAGTTTCAACAATTGGTAAAGCTGTCATACTTCCACTACCTAATTGATCGCTTAATTTAGCTGCACGTTCTAATAAACGTGAGTGTAAATAGAAAACATCTCCAGGAAAAGCTTCACGACCAGGTGGACGACGAAGTAATAATGACATTTCACGATACGCTTGAGCCTGTTTCGATAAATCATCATAAATAATTAATGTATGACGACCTTTATACATAAAATATTCTGCAAGTGATGCACCTGTATAAGGAGCTAAGTATTGTAAAGTAGCAGGTGAATCAGCAGTTGCTGCAACAATAATTGTATAATCCATACAACCTCGCTCTTCTAATGAATTTACTACTTGAGCAATAGAAGCAGCTTTTTGACCAATTGCAACATAAACACAAACAACATCTTTACCTTTTTGGTTAATAATTGTATCAATAGCAACTGCTGTTTTACCAGTTTGTCTGTCTCCAATAATTAATTCTCGTTGCTAAAGAGTTTTATATATAACTCTTAAGGACTATATCTTTAACAAAAAATTTAAAGTTTTATAAATAAATTAAAAATTATACTTAAACCATGAATTACAAAATTTTAACCAAATTTTATATTCTATAGTATTGGAATCTTTTAAATGAAATTTTAATTGTTTATAATTAAAATATTTTAAACTTAAACGAATGCGATGCATTTTTGATGATTTTAAAGGGTATTGTTTTAAATTTTCATATAATAAAGAAAAATCTTCATAACTTCTAATAATCCAATGATATTGGTCTTTTGGTTTTCTATTTTTAAAATTTTTTTTTTCAATATAGATAGTGCCAAACTTGTAGGATTTAGTAATAATTAAAAGTGGTTCTTTATATACACTTGTTATTTTAACATACATTTGATTAAAGCCTTTTGATTGGCTTAATCTTGCAATATTCCCTTCTTTGCCAGGTTTTTGAGATGTAACGGCGTTGGTTTTGGAAATAGATATACTAATTGTTCCATCAGAATCAATTAAACCTGCGAGATAACCATTTGGAGTTTCAAGTATAGAAGATGACTTTTTTATGCTAATATTTAAAATAGCACATACTTTTTCAAATTGGCTTATACGACCAGGATTATGCAATCTACCATTTAATCTATCAACAATATTTTCAATAATTAAGCGAGCTTTCACTGTATATCTAAAACTATTGGATCCACTTCTAGGTTTTATAGACCCCGCGCCTAATTTATTTTTTATAGTATATAAAATATTTAAATCAAAAACAGAGGTTGTTAATTCAAAACTAATTTGTTTATTTTTATTAATATAAAAATAGCCATCACCATCAACAACTCCTGCAAACCATTCATCCCAAATTATATGGTCGTTTTTTTTTAAAACATAATTTTTTTTATTCATAATTCTATTTATGATTTTTGTTAGGAAACGTATAGTCTCTGAGGTTCCTAATGGTTTAATAAAAACTTTCGTTACCTGCTGATTATTAGATTCAAATAAAAATTTTAACATTAGAACTATTTTTTAATTTATATCTAAGTATTTTATTTTACCAATATACATTTTTTTTTATAAAAAAAATATATATATTCTAATTTCCAGCATATAGTTTCCTGCATTAAAATTATTTAACAATAATATTTAAAGGGCCAATTTTTATAGACCTCTGCCAATAGGAATCATTGCATCAACAGCAACTAAACCTGTTTGTAAAGGCTCGTGTACTGAACGACGAGATATAATACCTGGCGCTGGTGATTCAATTAATCTAGTTTCTGTAGCTTCAATATCACCTTTACCGTCAATCGGACGAGCTAAAGAATTTAAAACACGTCCTAAACATTGATCAGAAACAGGTATTTGAGCAATTTTACCTGTAGCGACAACAGATGAACCTTCTTGTACTGTTAAACCTTCACCCATTAATACGGCACCAACGTTTTTAGATTCTAAATTTAATGCAATACCAACAGTACCATCTTCAAAATCTAATAGTTCGCCGGCCATTGCTTTTTCTAATCCATAAATACGGGCAATTCCATCACCAACTTGAAAAACAGTTCCTACATTAACTACTCGCATGTCTTCATTGTATTGAGCAATTTGACGTCGAATAACACTACTAATTTCGTGTGCTTTAATTGTATATGCCATTTTTGTACTCCTATTATTTTACTTTTATTTTGATATATCAGTCCTTTTGAACAAAGGAAGTAAAATGAATTTTTTCTGTTTTATTATAAAAAGGAAAAACACCCTATTTTTAAAAATTTTTAGTTAAAATATTATAAATTTATTATTTAATTAAAACAATATTTTTTAATAGAAGTATATTTATTAATTTTAACTTTATTTACCCAAGGATGAAATGTTTTTAATTTCATTTTAAGTTTTAATTGATCTCGAACTTGCTTCAAAGATAACAATACAATTTGTTGTGAAATTTGTTGAATTGCCTTTTGTTGTTGTAGGCGAATTGCTGATTGTCTTGTCTCTTTTAAACGAACCGTTTCTTCTTCTGCTTGTTCAATACATAGATTTTTCTCACGTTCGGCAGCAATTAAACCCTGTTCTCGAATTTCACTAGCTCTTATTTTTGCATTTTCTAATTGTGAAATTGCCTGATCCATTTTTTCTTGAATTTCTTGGGCACGAGCATCAGCCGCACAGATATTTTGTAAAATTTTTTTTTTACGATTTTCTAATAGCTCACGCACAGCATCACCAACAAAAGTAACAACAACTGCAATAACAACTGCCAAATTTATAACATTTGTTTCTAATATATTAGTATTAATACCAAAACCATGACCAAAAAACATACAATTTATTTCTATAAAATTCATAAAAAAATCTCCAAATTATTATATTAACTAATTACATAGATATTTAATTAAATATCTATGTAATTAGTTTTTAATATTTTTAAAAACTATTAATATTTTTGGATTAATTTAATTATGAAGCAAATGGATTAGCAAATAATAATGCTAATGCAACAACAAGACCATAAATTGTTAAAGATTCCATAAATGCAAATGATAATAATAATGCACCACGAATTTTTCCTTCTGCTTCAGGTTGACGTGCAATACCTTCAACAGCATAACCTGCAGCTGTTCCTTGCCCAATTCCAGGACCAACAGCAGCTAAACCAACAGATAAACCAGCAGCAATAACAGAAGCAGCAGCGATAAGTGGATTCATAATTAATAATCTCCTAAAAGTTATATAGTGTATAATAATAATAACAACCATTATTTATAATTGATTTTAAATTTTTTTAATGATGATCTTCTACAGCTTCACCAATATATGCCCCAGCAAGTGTTGCAAATACTAATGCTTGAATTCCACTAGTAAATAAACCTAAAAGCATAATAGGAATAGGAACAATTAATGGAACCAAAGCAACTAATACAGCAACAACTAATTCATCAGCAAGAATATTTCCAAAAAGTCGGAAACTTAATGATAAAGGTTTTGTAAAATCTTCTAATACGTTAATTGGTAATAAAAAAGCTGCTGGTGAAACATAGCGTTTAAAGTAACCTAAACCTTTTTTACTTAAACCAGCATAAAAATAAGCAATTGATGTTAGTAATGCTAAAGCAACAGTTGTATTAATATCATTAGTTGGAGCAGCTAATTCTCCATTTGGTATTTCAATAACATGCCATGGTATTAAAGCACCAGACCAGTTTGATACGAAAATAAATAAAAAAATTGTTCCTAAAAATGGAACCCATTTTTCATAGTCTTCTTCTCCAATTTGCGTTTTTGCTAAATCACGAATAAACTCAGTAAAAAACTCTGTTAAATTTTGTAAACCTTCTTCTGGTATTGGTTTTAGTTGATTATTTGCTAAAAAAGAAATACTAGCAATTATTGCAAAAACAAACCAAGAAACCATTAGAACTTGTCCATGAATAGAATAACTACCAATTTCCCAATAATAATGTTGACCTACAGACACTTCTGCAGAATCAAATAAAAGATTTACTTCACTTAACATATTAATTTGGCTTTTATAAAAATTATTAGTCCTTTTTAACAACCATTTTAGTCTTTATTTCATATTTTTCTTTGTATTAAAAATTTCTTGCCCCTGTTTAATAGCAAATTCAAATTCTTGTAATAATAATTTTATTGAAGGCATAGAATCATCATTTGCAGGAACGATTAAGTCTGAAATTGAAGGATCACAATCAGTGTCTAGTATACTTATACTACGAATACCTAATTTATTACATTCTTTTAATGCATTTATTTCTTCATGTTGCCCAATAATTACAACAATATCAGGTAAAACTTCCATATTTTTCATTCCACCTAAATATTTATTTAATTTTTCTTTCTTCTTTATTAAATTAGCAGCTTCTTTTTTTGGTAATTTATTAAATAAACCTTTTTTTTCTTGTACTTCTAGATTTTTTAATTTTTTAGTTGATAAATAAACGGTTTTCCAATTTGTCAACATCCCCCCTAACCATTTTTCATTAACATAAAATGAATTACAATTTAAAGCTGTTTGTTCAATTAAATTTGATGCTTGTTTTTTTGTTCCTACAAATAAAATTTTTTTACCACTAGATGTTGATTTTGTTAAAAATTTACAAACATAATTTAAATGAACATAAGTTTTAATTAAATCAATTAAGTGAATACTATCTTTTTCAGTATAAATAAAAGGTTCCATTTTAGGGTTCCATTTTCTTGCAGGATGCCCTAAATGCATTCCAGCCTGAACCATTTGTTCTAATGTAATTGCCATTATTAATTATATATATTGTTTTTAAAAACATTTTATTATTTTATCATTCAGTTGACTATTTATATTTTATAATTTTAATTTGACAAGTGTTTTAATTTTTTGTTAAAATTTAATAGCAAACAAAATTTTTTATTTATTAATTGTTATAGTCAATTTTATTATAACATAAAACTTATGATAAATTCAATATAAAACTTTTTTACTAAGTTAATTTATATAATAATGAAATTTAGGGCTTATAGTCTAATGGATAAGACAAGTACCTTCTAAGTATTGAATACAGGTTCGAATCCTGTTAAGCTCGTCTCGTCTCGTCTCGTCTCGTCCTATATAATAATATTAATATTTTATATATAATATATTAATATTATCTATTAAATAATAAAAAGGGGAGATGGCTGAGTGGTTTAAAGCGACTGATTGCTAATCCGTTGTATAATATTATTTTATACCGAGGGTTCGAATCCCTCTCTCTCCGAAATTATTTATATTATATATTAAAGTTTAAAATATATTAAAATTGAAAAATTAATTATTTTTTATTATAATAATAAAAAATAATTAATTTATTTCTTCCTCAGTAGCTCAGTGGTAGAGCAATCGGCTGTTAACCGATTGGTCATAGGTTCAAGTCCTATCTGGGGAGTATTTAAAAATTTAAACTATCACCACGACGATATTGAAGATAAGCTGCTACTAAAAGACCACTAATTGTTACAGGTACTAATCCTAAAACAATTCCTGATAATAAAGGTTCTACCATAATAAAAAAAAATAAAAATAAACAATTTAATTTTCACTAATTTAACTAAACTAATTTTAAGCTAATTTAATTAACATAAACATAATATATCTATAATTATGTTTATATTAATTGAATTTTTACAACTGCTAAATAAAAAACCGATGCCATAATAAGACCACCGATTAATAAACCAATATAACTAATTAATGTTAACATAAAAATATTTTAATTTAATAATACTTTATTTTTATATTTTAATAAATATTAAAATATAAAAATATTAAAAATTCATTTCAGCTAATTGAACTTTTTCAACTTGTTTTTTCTTAAGCACTAAGAAAATTTGAGTAATAAAAATAGTAATTAAAAAAACAATTAGACCTTGAACACGAGCTGGGTTTTGTAAAACTATTTCTGTTTCAGCTTGTCCAAAACCACCAACATTAGGATTATTTGTTAAAGGTTGATCAACCTTAACAGCTTGCCCTTCACTAACAATGATTGTTGGTCCAGATGGAATTTTTTCTGTAATTGTTTCACCATTTGAAGTTTCAATTACAATACTTGTAGATTTTTTACTTGCTTTAATTTCAGTAATTTTTCCAGAAACTGAACTATTAAAAATATTATTATTACTTTTTGATCCATCAGGATATAATTGTCCACGACCTCTATTACCACCTAAATAAATAGGGTATTTTAAATAATTAACAGTTTTATCTTTAGCCGGATCCGGAGAAAGAAGAGGAACAACCATTTGACTATAGTCTTTACCTGACACAGGACCAGCAACTAAAATATTTGATTGATTGTCACTATAAGGTTGGTAATATAATTGGCCAACTTTAGTTTTCATTTCCTCTGGAATTCGATCAGTTGGTGCTAAAGAAAAACCATCTGGTAATATTAGAACCATACCTACATTTAGATCACCCTTTTTACCATTTGATTGAACTTGTTGAATTGATTTATCATACGGAATTTTAATAGAAGCTTCAAAAACACTATCAGGCAATACTGCTTGAGGTACTTCAAGTTCAACTGGTTTTTGAGCTAAATGACAATTTGCGCACACAATGCGCCCATTTGGTTCACGTGGATTTTGATAATTCTGTTGAGCAAATATAGGATAAGCTTTTGCTATTTGATCATACGTAAAAAAATTTAATGTAAATAAAAATAAAAAAACTAAATTTTTTGTTTTTATCATAAAAATAATAAAATAAAAATCAATCAGTAGTTATAAATAAATTTTATAACTACTTTTTATTTCCTTTTAGTTTAACTTATTTAATTAAAAATAATTTTAAATTATATTTTATATTTATATAAAAATAAAAAAAAATAAGTAAAGGCCTTTATATAAAAAAGTTTTTATTTTAAAAATTTCTTCTCATTAATTATTATAATTTATTAACTAATAAAAAACAAATATATTTAGTTACTTTTAAAATAATAATATTTTAATGATAATTTATTTAATTCAAAGTCATAAAAACGCTCGTTGCATAAGATATAATAAATTAAATAATCAACAAACTCAATATTAAATTCTAATAAGTTAAAACAATTAAAAATTAAATTAAAAATTAAATTTGAAATTAAAATATAATATTCAATTATTAAAATATTATTCCATTTTATTTCAGGTTCAAAAACTTTATTTATAAAATTAGAATTACTAATTTTATTTGAACTTAAAAATCGATTATTATCACAAATAATAAAGTTATTATTAATTAAAAAATTATTTGAATTATTATTATAATTATTAGAAAAATAATAATATTTTGAACATTGTTTAATTAATAAATTTAAGGAATTTATTTTTTTAGATTTTTTAAATGACCAATGCATAATATTAGTATTTTTTAATTTTAAATTAGGTTCCCACCAATAAGGTATTATAGACCAAAAATTAAATTTTTGTGAATTAAAATTTAACCATGTTTTTTTATTTAATAAAAAAGATTTATCAAATTTATTAATTAATAAATATAATTGTGTTTCATTATAATTATTTTTTATTATTTGCTTATTATTTTTTTTAAAAGAGCTTTTTGAATTTTGAATTAATGCTTGCTTAAGTAGATTTGATTTTAATGTTTTATAAAAATTATTTTTATTAATCATAATATTTAATAACCAACTAAGTTCTTTTAAATCATCAATAGCAAAATTTGAAAAATTTTTTGAGTTAGTATCTAATAACATTTTTATTTCAGATATTTTTCCATTCATAATGAAAAATAAATAATTTTCAAAATCTTCCTTATTTATTAATTTTTTTATAGAATTTTCTATAAATAATTTTTTCTTTGTTTTAAAATTTAACTTATTTTTAACTGACCATAAGTTTATAGTATTAACGTTTGAAATAGGTTTTTTTAATACAGTCAAAATTAAAGCTTTTCCTCCAATATAATATGATACTCTATTTATGAATGATGAATCACTAAATAGAAATTGCTGAATTCTACTTTGTTTTTTTAAACTTACTTTATTATACAACGTAAAATAATTTTTTGTATTTAAATATGGTTTTGTAGTATTAAAATTATTTTCAATAAATTTATTATTTGAAGTTTTATTTAATGAAAAAATTTTATTATTTTCATAATAAAATTTTTTATTATTTATTAAAACTATACTATTTGTTAATTTAAAATTATAATTAATTATTTTATATTTTAATATATTATTATATTTAAAATTTATGAAGTTCTTATCAAATACTAAATCATTATTTATATTTAATTTATTAACTTTGTTATTAAAATAATATAATTTATAGTGTAATAAATTCTTTGAATAATTATAAAATAAATTAAATGATAAAGTTAAAGGATTATTAATAATATATGTTGAAAATAGTAATATTCGAGAACTGAAAATACTTACTTTAAATAATCGATTAATATATTTATTAAATTTATTTATAAAATAATCTTTTTGCTTTTTATCAATTATTAACTTATTAACATTACTTTTTTTATTTAATAAATATAAAGATCGAATAAATTTTCTATTTTTTTTATAAAAAATAGTTCTTGAAATTTGTTTTAGTCGACTTCTTTTATTTTTTTTTATTTTTAAATTTAGCCATTTTTTTTTTGCATTAGTAGTTTTTATAAAATTAAATTTTTTATAATTTAAAATAAATTTTGAAAAATCAAATAAACTTATCAATTTTATTTGATTAAAATAATTATAATTTATTATTAAAGAATTTATTAAAACCCCTAATTCATAAGACTTATATTTAAAAGAATTATTTCTAAATTTAATAATTTGAATTCCATATTCAATTTCTTCAAAATCTGGTATTAATTTATTTTTAACATTAAAGTTAGTAACTAATTTTAAATTTTGTTTTTTTTCTAAATTTATATAATTATAAATTGTTTTCAATAATGATATATTTAATGAAGAAGATAAATCCGCTGCGCTTAGACCTGTTGTTTGATTTGCAAAAAACTCCCAATTAATATTGTCCTGTTTATTTTTTGAATAAAATTTTAATAATTCAAAACGTTTTTGTTTTCCTGGAAGATCTATATAAACAATTTTACTCAATCTACCAGGTCTAGTTAACGCTGGATCTAAAGTTTTTGGGCGATTAGTAGCTCCTATAATAACAAGATCGCAACGATCTTTTAAACCATCTAATTCACATAGAAGCTGTGTAAGCATTGATAATGATTTACTATTTAATTGTCCATTATTAGAATTTGTTTTTAAATCTAAATAATTATTATTTTTAATATAATTAAATTTATTAAAACTTAAATTATTGTTTATTTTATAGTCTGATTTATTAAAATTTGTTGAATTTATATTAATTTTATTATTAGATAAAAAATAATAGGAATTTGTTGTAGAAGAATTTATTAAGATTTTTTTACGATAGTCAACTAAAACATCTTTTCTATTTTGACCAACACTATCAATTTCGTCTAAAAATAAAATACAGGGTGATATTTTTTTTGCTGTTTTAAATAAATTTTTTAATTCTAAAGCACCTTTTGCGTTTTCTGATATTGTATCATTTGATGAACTAAATTTTGATAATTTTTCACCAGATTCTAAAACAATAGGCACCTCAGCTTCGCCTGATAATGCTTTAACTAAAACTGTTTTTCCAGTTCCGGGAGGACCAACTAATAAAAATCCCTTAATATAAATTTGATTTTGTAAATTTTTAACTTTTGATAAACCCTTTGAGTAATCAAAAGCAAAGGTTGAATTTTTTTTTTTTGATTTTATTTTTTTATGTTTTGCGTATAATAAATACAATGGGTTATTAATAAAGTTAAAAAGTGAGTTTTTTTGTTTACTATTAAATAAAATAAATGAATTTTTATATTTATTATTGTTACTATATAAAAAAAAGTTTTCTTCATTTAATAAATTTTTATTAAAATGAAAATCAGGTTTTCTTATATTAAAGCTAGATTGAATACCAAATTTAGAGTTTCTTAATAATAAAATTGTTTGATTAAATTCTTGTAAAAAAAATTTACCACCAACTAAGTTATTAAATTTTATTTTTTTTGATTTAATAGTCTTACCTACCTCTATTTTAAAATTAATTAATGCATCAAATTCAAAATTATTAAAAAACGTTTTAAAGGCCGTTAAAAAAGATTCACCATAATTTTCTTTTAAATTATTAATAAAATTTAAAAATATTAATAAAAAACTTATTTGTGTTAAAAGAGACCATTGTTTAAAACTTACAAGTTCGTATAAATCGGTATTAAATAAATTATTAAAGTTTTTAATAAAATTAGAATAATATATATTTAAATTATTGTAATTCTTATTATATTTAAAATAACTTTTATAACTTATTGGAACTAAGGGTATTTCATTAAAATCACAAACCTCTAATAAATAATTTTTATTAATATCGTAATAATTTATTTTTATTTGTAAATCTTTTTTTAAATTATAGTTGTTTTTCTTATTAACTACTAATGAATGGAAATAGTTATTATTATTTAATAATAAATCTTCTTTTATAGGATATTGCCAAGAAAATGGAGATTTTGAATCTAATCTTTGTTTACTATAAATTAAAGAAAGATTAGGTTGATAATTAGATTTATCAATTTCCACAGTTTCTAAAATATTGTTTTTATTATAAGTAAAACCTAATCCAAAGTCCATTGTTTTATTACCAAAAAAATTTAAATTTTTTGTTAAATTTTTTTTATTTTTTAAATATAAGTTACTTTTTTTATTGAAATTTAATTCTTCTATATTAAAGCTTACTGAGCTTTTTTTGTTATATAAAAAAAATAAATTATTAGAAAAGTTTTTAAATTTATTATAGATTAAATTTTTTGGTCCTTTAATTTGTATAAACGAATTATTAAATAAATCTAATTTATTAATAAAAATAATATTTTTTTTTTGAATATCTGGATATAAATAACCAGAAACTTTTCTTTTTAATAAATTAGAATTTGATTCAAAAATTTTATTTTTTAATAAAATAATATTTTTATAATAAGTACTATTAAAATTACCTTTAATTACTGTTTGTTCATTTAAATTATTTAATAAATAATTATTTTTATTGTTAAAAATAAAGCACAATATATTGTTATTATAATTATAAAAAGATGTGTTTATTTTTGATTTATTTTTTTGTGTTAACAATTCTAAATAATAAAAAAATTCTCTTTCAAAATAATATAAAAATGAATATTTTTTATTTCTGGGTATTTTAGTTAAATAAGAACCAAAAGATAAATAATTTGATTGTTGATTTTTTATTTTAAAACTTTTTAATTTTATATTTTTATCATTTATTTTATTTATAAAATTATTATTTTTTTTTATTATTGCGTTTTTGTTTTCTCTCGATTGAATAGAAATAGGGGTTTTAATTTTATTTTTTAATATTTCATTATTTTCTATTATATTTTTTTTAAAATAAAATGTTGTATTTAAAAATGAAGGTAATTTTTCTTCCTTCTGCTCTACCTGCTTTTGAATACTCAAAGGATTCACCAGTAAATTACTTAAATTATTATTGTTATTAAAATTTTTGGTTATAAATTTGTTATAATAAATAAAATTTTTATTTTTAGTACTACCTAAATTTTTTAAATCTTTACGAATTAAATTTTTCCAATTTGGTTCTTTTTTAGTTTTTAATATACTAATAAATTTATTATCAGTTAAAGGTATACTTTTTTTTATTTTTTTATAAAATAAATGATTTTTAGTTATTATAAAATCATAAAAACTAGTTGACAGCTTATTATTATCAAAATTATTTATTTGATATTTCAAAAAATTTTTAAATAAAAAAAGTTTATTATAAATTTTATAATGAAAAAATCTAAAATTATATATATTAGAGGTTACTTTTTTATTGCCTATTTCAAAATTTAGTATATTATTTTTTTTTTCAATTATAGTTTTAAAATTTTTTGAAAAAACTAAGTTACTTTTTTTTATTGAATTAAATTTTTTATAATAAAATAAATTATTGAATAAAGGCTGTGTTAAATATATGTTTTTACTTTTACGTTTTTCAGTTACGTAAAAATTATTTTTTTTTGTATGAGTATTGTTATCATAATTAGTATAAGAATAAAATATGTTATTCAATTTTAATGGAATATTATCTAACTCAGAAAATGAATATTGCCAATATTTTAAATTTAAAAAATCATTATTTTTACAATAATTGTCTTTAACAATAAGATTATTGTAATTATTGTTATTATCTAATAATACAAAATTATTTTTGTTAAATAGATATGGTTTAAAAAATGTACTAAAGTTACGACCACTAATAAAATATTTATTTAAGTTTTTACTTTTTTCTATATTAATATTATTAATATTTAGTTCTATTTTATTTGAAAAACTATTATATGTACTAATATAAAATTTTTTATTATATAGATTTGAATTAAAAGAAATAAAAACTGAACTATCAAAATAACTTAATTGTTTTAAATTATTCCAATTAATTTTCTTAAAATACTCTGTATAATTAAATGTTTCCCAAGTTAAATTTGATAAATTTATTTTATTAAAATTATTTAAACCAGGTAATGTTTTATAAAAAAAAGATTCAAAATTATTAATATTAGTAGATAAAAATTTTTGTTTATCTAGTGTATAACCTAATAAAGGTAATAATATAATAAAAAATAAATTTGAGGGAAAATTAGTAAAATCGTTTTTAAAGCGTTTTTTTGAAAAAATTAATAAATTATAAATAATTGATAATTGTTTTAATAACTGTAATACTTTAAATTTTTTATCTTTGTAAATTTTTTTATTTTTATTATAATTTACTAAATTGTTTTTATTTTTTTGTTTCATTGTTAATTATAAATAAAGAAATATTAAACTTTATTATATTAATTTATTATATTAAATAATTATTATTTAATATAATAAAGTTTAATTTTATATTTAACTTTAATAAGATTATTTATTTAATAATATTATTAAAATTAAATTTAAATAACGAAAGAATTTAAAACCCCTAAAGCAAAAACTAATAAAACCCAAATTCCAACACCAGAAAAGACAACACGTTTATTTTCAGTCCAACCATTTGGTGATGCAAAAATAACAGGTACACCAACTACAAGAATAAAAGATAATGAAACAAAAGCAAAAAGTGTTAATTGGAAAATAAAAGTCATAAAAGAAATATAATTTTTTATTAATAACTTTTTTAACGTAAAAAGTTAGTAAAATATTTTAATTTTTGAATTCAAATCTTATAGATAATTATATTAATTATATATTAATTTTTCAAATATTAATATATAATTAATATAATTGTATTAATATAAATTGGGTTACCTGGGATTTGAACCCAGAACAAATCGGTTAAAAGCCGAACACTCTACCATTGAGCTAGCAACCCTTTAAAAATAATATTTAATTATTTATTTATTATTATATTATATTTTCAATTAAAATTCAAATTATATTGACAAATTATTATTATATGTATAATAATATATATATAAAGGGTCGATGCCCGAGTGGTTAATGGGGGCGGATTGTAACTCCGCTGGTTATACCTACGCTGGTTCGAATCCAGCTCGGCTCATTATTTTATTATTAATTGTTAAAAAATGTTTTATAGCTTTACTTATAGAAATATTTGTATATATTATAAATATAAATATATATATTTATAATATATATTTATAAATATATTTATTTTGGTGGTATAGCCAAGCGGTAAGGCAAGGGATTGCAAATCCTTTATTCCCCAGTTCGAATCTGGGTACCACCTAATAATTTTAATAAAAATAGTATTATATTTTTGTAACTAGTTTTGTTAAATATTTTTGTTAAACAATACAGTGTAAAAATACAAAGTATTTATTATAGTACTAAAGGGCTATTTATAGGTCTAAATAGTACAAAAATAAAAAAAAATTTTCAGTACAAAAAAGGAAAGACAGCTGTAAGGAACCAAACAGAATACCTATTTTTTCAAGCTAGCTTGAAAAAATATAAATCTATTGAATAACATTAAAATAAACATTTGTTAGGTTTATGAGAAGCTATTTATATATAAAAATAAGAGTAAATCTAAAGCATTATAATTGAAACAAAGTCGATTAGAAACAGAAAAGTATAACGGTTATATAATTACTGCAGTAAATAGCATACTTAATATAATATCTAATTTATCATTTATATTATTTATATCGTCGTCTAATTTGTCAAATGAGTTTTTTAGCTTCAAATTTTTACTAACTGATCTTTATTATTTTCAACTGTTTGATTCAAAAGATCAACTTTTTCCTTTAAAGTAAAATTATTGGTCGCTAAGGGTATTTGATGCAGCCCTATGTACTATGCTGATAAAATAAAATATATGTTCTATTATATAATAATATAATAATAAATTCACTAATCAAATATTAAACAATTAAATTAAATGCAGGAAATATTAATAAATATATATATATATAAATAACTATATTTAAGTACAAAATAATATACGAATTTAATTAATAAAATTATAGTATTTTAATTCCTATTCAAAAGACCATATTCAATAAAGCAAATTTAAAAGTTAATACACAATAAAGGTACAAATATAAATATTAAATAGCCTTGACAAAGAATTTATATTTTTTATAATAAATGTAGGTGCTAAAATATCTTTTAAAATTATTTGTATTAGTACTTAAAATAATATTAAAAAAATTTATTTATTTTTATGTTTACCTATATATTTTGAAAAGTTAAAATACATATATTTAATATAAAATACTGTTTTTGAGAAAACTATAATTAATATTAAAAAAATATATTATTTTTAGATATAAAAAACATAATTTAAAATATTATTTTTACTAAAGTATTGACAAAAATTATATAATATATTATAATACATAATATATTAAATAATAATAATCAAGGCCCCCATCGTCTAGAGGCCTAGGACATCTCCCTTTCACGGAGGAAACGGGGATTCGAATTCCCCTGGGGGTAGTTAAATAAATCATAATAAAATTACCAAATATTAATATAATATTAACTTTTTAATACTAATATAATACTAATAGCTATTTTTTAGCGGGAGTAGGATTCGAACCTACGACCTCAAGGTTATGAGCCTTGCGAGCTACCAGACTACTCTATCCCGCGAATATAAATATTTACAACTTAATAATAAACGATATTATAATAATTAGTAAATTTATTGTCAATATCTGGGGTAGAAGGATTCGAACCTACGCATGTCGGGACCAAAACCCGATGTCTT
The DNA here is from genome assembly GCA_900538255.1 of Ulva mutabilis. Taxonomy (NCBI): domain Eukaryota; kingdom Viridiplantae; phylum Chlorophyta; class Ulvophyceae; order Ulvales; family Ulvaceae; genus Ulva; species Ulva mutabilis. Next base: position 66,704 of record UNSF01000178.1, read on the forward strand.
ACCACTTGACGATACCCCATTATTTTTTTACTCCTTATAATATTATTATACAATAATATTATAAGGAAAAACAAATTATTATTTAATAAATAAAACAATAAAATTTTTAGGAATAAATAAATAAATCAATATTATAAATTATTATTTAATAAATAAAACAATAAAATTTTTAGGAATAAATAAATAAATCAATATTATAATGTATCAATAGCATCAAATTCAAATTTAATTTCTTTCCATACTTCACAAGCTGCAGCTAATTCAGGACTCCATTTACAAGCAGCACGAATTACATCACCACCTTCAGATGCTAAATCGCGTCCTTCGTTTCGAGCTTGTGTACAAGCTTCTAAAGCTACACGGTTTGCAGCGGCTCCTGGAGCATTACCCCAAGGGTGTCCTAATGTACCACCACCGAATTGTAAACATGCGTCATCACCAAAGATTTCAACTAATGCCGGCATATGCCAAACGTGAATACCACCTGAAGCTACAGGCATTGTACCAGGTAAACTAACCCAATCTTGAGTAAAGTAAATACCACGACTACGATCTTTTTCAATGTAATCATCACGCATTAAGTCAACGAAACCTAAAGTAATTTCACGTTCACCTTCTAATTTACCTACTACTGTTCCTGAGTGTAAGTGGTCACCACCTGACATACGTAAAATTTTCGCTAATACTCGGAAGTGAATACCGTGATTACGTTGACGATCAATAACAGCGTGCATAGCACGGTGAATATGTAATAATAACCCACTAGCACGACAGAAATGAGCTAATGTAGTGTTAGCTGTAAAACCACCAGTAATATAGTCATGCATAACAATTGGAACACCTAAATCTTTAGCAAATTGGCCACGTTCCATCATTTCTTCACATGTACCTGCTGTTGCATTTAAGTAATGTCCTTTAACCTCACCAGTTTCAGATTGAGATTTGTAAATTGCTTCAGCAACAAATAAGAAACGGTCACGCCAACGCATGAAAGGTTGTGAGTTTACGTTTTCGTCATCTTTTGTAAAATCAAGACCACCTCGTAAACATTCGTAAACAGCACGTCCATAGTTTTTAGCTGAAAGACCTAATTTTGGTTTAATTGTACAACCTAATAAACCACGACCATATTTGTTTAATTTATCACGTTCAACCTGAATACCATGAGGTGGACCTTGGAATGTTTTAACATAAGCTGGTGGAATACGTAAATCTTCTAAACGTAAAGCACGTAAAGCTTTAAAACCAAAAACGTTACCTACAATTGAAGTAAATAAGTTTGTAACTGATCCTTCTTCAAATAAGTCTAAAGGATAAGCAATGTAAGCGATATATTGATCGTCTTCTCCTAATGGTTCAATATCGTAACAACGACCTTTATAACGATCTAAAGATGTTAAACCATCAGTCCATACAGTTGTCCAAGTACCTGTTGATGATTCAGCAGCAACAGCTGCACCTGCTTCTTCTGCTGGTACTCCTGGTTGAGGAGTCATACGAAACGCTGCTAAAATATCAGTATCTTTTACTTGATAATCAGGCGTGTAATAAGTTAAACGGTAATCTTTTACACCAGCTTTAAAGCCAGTACCTGCTTTTGTTTCAGTTTGTGGAGCCATTTTTAATAATTAAAATTTAATAAATTGACCATTCGATCTGCCCAAATAAAATTAAGTTTAATATTTTTATAATTATATCAAACTTAATTTTATTTTATATTTGCTAAATTAATAGCTTTTACAATTTGTTTTGCTGCTTTATTTTTCCAATTTGTTTTACGTTTATTTTTTTTTGATTTTGAAGTTCTTTTTTTTGGTACTGCCATTTTTATTTTATTATTAATATATTTATTAATTAATAAACTTATTAACTAATAATTTTAGTATATATTAATAATATATATATGTCAATTTAAAACATAATATTAATTTTAATAATATATATTAAAACGAATATATATATGTATAAATTAAGAATTTAGCTATAAGTATACCTGGTTTGACAAGTTTTTTTTATAAGACTATATTATTAATATATTTTTTTTACTTTTTTTTTTGTTTGAATGAAAATGAAAATTATATTATAGATAATTTATTATCTATAACTTTTATATTATTATAGATATATTATAGATAATTTATTATCTATAAATTAATTCATTATATTATAGATATTATCTATAAATATTATATTATAGATATAATATAAATTATATTATAGATATTATATAAATTATATTATAGATATTATCAATTATATATCTATATCTATAAATCTATATATATAAATAATAAGATTAGATATTTAAATCATTTATATTAATTTATATATCTATATCTATAAATCTATATAAATAATAAGATTAGATATTTATATTAATTAAAGAAGAATAAAATCAAAATAAATTTATTAAAAATTTAACTAATAATTATATTTTTTAGTTATAATTATAATAAATACAATTAAATATTAAAAATAATAATAATATTAAATAGTATTTAATTATTTAATTAGAATTAATATAAAATATGTCTGAAAAAATTGAATTAGAAAGTCGTCCTGTTTTTCCCTTTACATCCATAGTTGGACAAGAAGAGATGAAATTAGCATTAATATTAAATGTAATTGATCCAAAGATTGGAGGTGTTATGGTAATGGGAGATAGGGGTACAGGTAAATCAACAACTGTACGTGCTTTAAGTGATTTACTACCAGATATGAAGGTTGTTGCAAATGATCCATTTAATTCCGATCCAAATGATCCCGAATTAATGAGTGAAGAAGTTGCTAATAAAATAAAAAATAATAAAAAATTAGAAATAGAAACTAAAACAATTCCAATGATTGATTTACCATTAGGGGCTACAGAAGATAGGGTTTGTGGTACAATTGATATGGAAAAAGCTTTAACAGAAGGAATTAAAGCTTTTGAACCTGGATTGTTAGCATCAGCAAATAGAGGTATTTTATATGTTGATGAAGTTAATTTATTAGATGACCATTTAGTTGATGTTTTATTAGATTCAGCAGCATCGGGGTGGAATACAGTTGAGCGTGAAGGTATATCTATTAGTCATCCAGCCCGTTTTATTCTTGTTGGTTCAGGTAATCCGGAAGAAGGTGAACTTAGACCCCAATTATTAGACCGATTTGGAATGCATGCTGAAATTCGAACTGTTAAAGAGCCTGATTTACGCGTACAAATTGTTGAACAACGTGCAGCTTTTGATTCAGATCCTATTGAATTTAGAAATAGTTACGATGAGTCACAAAAAACGTTAAGTGAAAAAATTGTTAAAGCTCGAAAATTATTAAAAGAGGTAGATCTAAATTATGAGTTTCGTATAAAAATTTCACAAATATGTTCTGAGTTAAATGTTGATGGTTTAAGAGGTGATATTGTAACAAATAGGGCTGCAAAAGCATTAACTGCTTTTGAAGGTCGTAATGAAGTAACTGCTCAAGATATTTTTAGAGTTATACCATTATGTTTGAGACATCGTTTACGTAAAGATCCTTTAGAAACAATTGATTCTGGTGATAAAGTTCGTGATATTTTTAAAAAAACTTTTAGTTAATTTTAATAATTATTTTTTGAATTCAAGATAACACTATTTTTATTATTATGAAGGAATTTTTAATGAAAAATTTTTTAACATATCTTTCAACTGCACCTGTTATTGCTTTCGCTTGGATTAGTTTTACTGCTGGTTTATTAATCGAAGTTAACCGTTTTTTCCCTGATCCTTTAGTTTTTTCATTTTAATTTATTAAATTTATTCTTTTTCTAATATATTAGAAAAAGAATAACTCTTATGTTTTATTTATTTACACGTCTTGTAGGACTCGAACCCACGACCCTTGGTTTTGGAAACCAATGTTCTACCAACTGAACTAAAGACGTTTTATTTTTATTAAAACATTGTTATAATAAACAATATTTAATTTTATTAAAAAAAATAAAAAAAGCTAATATATTAAAAATAATTTACTCCCTCTTTTTTATTAATTATATTTTTTATATATAATTAATAAAAAAAAACTTTAGTAACTTTATAATTTTTTTAATTATTTTTTTTTTATATATTTATTATATTAATAAATAAAAAAGTTACATTTTTATTAGTTTTTATAAAAAAAATTGATAAAAACATTAAAAAAGGAGAAAACATGACTCGAGTAAAACGTGGATTTGTTGCTCGTAAAAGACGTAAAAAAGTATTAAAGATAACAAAAGGATTCCGTGGAAGTAGTTCTATACTTTTTCGTTCTGCAAACCAAAGAAAAATGAAAGCTTTAATGTTTTCATATCGTGATAGACGTAAAAGAAAAAATAATTTAAGAAATTTATGGATTTCTCGTATTAATATAACAAGTCGTTTATATGGTTTAAATTATAATCAATTTATTTATAGATTAAAACAATTGAATATTAATATAAATCGTAAATGGTTAGCTCAATTAGCTGTACGAGACCAAGAAATATTTTATGAATTAATTAAACAAGTTAAAATATAAAAAAACTTATGAGAAAAAAATATAATTTTAAAAAACAAATAAAAAAAACAATAAATATCCCAATTACGATTTATAAAAAAAATAGTAATAAATCTTTCGTTCAAGGAACAATTGATTATAAAAATTTACAATTACTAAGACAGTTTATTAGTTTTGAAGGTAAAATTTTACCAAGATATTTAACTGGATTAACTGCAAAAGAGCAACGAAAAATTGCAAATGCAATTAAAACTGCTCGTGTTGCTGGTTTATTACCATTTATAAATCAATAAATAAAAAGGAGATTATATGAGTAAATATCGAGGACCTCGTTTAAGATTAGTTCGTAAGTTAGGTAATTTACCCGGATTGACAACTAAAGATTCAAATAAAGTAAATACACCAGGTCAACACGGCCAACCAAAGATGACATTTTTAAAAAAATTATCACCTTATGGATTACGTTTATTAGAAAAACAAAAATTGCGTTTTAATTATAATATTAATGAAAGACAATTAATTGGTTATGTAAAACAAGCAAAAAAATCAAACGGTTCAACGGGTGAAATTTTATTAACTTTATTAGAAATGCGATTAGATAATATTGTTTATCGTTTAGGTATGGCGCCATCTATTTTAGCAGCTAGACAATTAGTTTCGCACGGTCATATTTTAGTAAACAAAAAAAAAGTTGATATCGCTAGTTATTCATGTAAAATAAAAGATATTATTTCAGTAAAAAATAAGCAATCTTCACAAGAATTAGTGAAACAATTAAGCCAAAAATGTGATAATGAATTACCTGATCATTTAAGTTTTAATAAAGAAAATTTAATAGGTGTTGTAAATGGTATTATTAATCGAGATTGGGTTGGTTTAAAAATTAATGAGTTATTAGTTGTTGAATATTATTCACGTAACTAAATTTTAAAGGAGTTATTATTAATGATTAAAAATTTTAATAAAATTATTGCTACTGGGCGTAGAAAATCTTCTATCGCAACAGTAGAATTAGTCCCAGGTAGTGGGCAGTTTATAATTAATAATCAATCTGGTATTAATTATATGCAAGATAATGCTTATTTAATTATGCAAATGCAATCACCCTTAGATTTTCTTGAATTAAAGAATAAATTTGATATTCAAATTACTGTTAAAGGTGGTGGGTTAGTAGGGCAAGCAAATGCTATAAAACTAGGTATTTCAAGAGCTTTATGCTTATTTCAAAACAATTATAGACCTTGGTTAAAATTAAAAGGTTTTTTAACTCGAGATGCACGAATTAAAGAAAGAAAAAAATATGGATTAAAAAAAGCTAGAAAAGCACCACAATTTTCAAAACGTTAAACCTTTACTTCCCCTGCTTCCTCTGCTTCCTCCATACTCAGAGGATTAACCTTAACCTTTTGATGAAAAAGCAATCATCAAAACAAAAGTTTATTACTCAGGGGGGTAAGTGGTTTGAATATAACCTTTGATTTTGCCTTGGATATTTATATTCTTTTGAGGACAAACTTTTTTTTCAAATTGCAAAAGCAAGGGCGTCATCAAAGCCAAAAGTCAAAACTTAATCTTTTACAATTTTTATTATTATGCATAATTAAAAATAATATGTAAATCGAATTTTTATAATAGGGATAAAAAAATGTCTAACAATGTAGAACAAATTATTGAACAATTAAAAACATTAACTTTATTAGAATCAACAGAATTAGTTTCTCAAATTGAACAGGTTTTTGGTGTTGATGCTTCAGCACCTGCGGGTGGTATGATGGTTGCTAACGTTGAAGCAGCAGGTGAAGAAGCTGTAGAAGAAAAAACTACTTTTGACGTTCTTGTAGAAGACGTAGCTCAAGATAAACGTGTTGCTGTATTAAAAGTAATTCGTAAATTAACATCATTAGGTTTAGCAGATGCAAAAGCATTTACAACATCTCTACCAAAAGCTTTAAAAGAAGGTGTTTCTAAAGAAGAAGCTGATGAAGCAAAAGAAGCATTAGAAGCAGCAGGTGCAAAAGTAACAATTAATTAATTATATATTATATATTATATAACCGAATTAAGTATTAATTCGGTTATATAATATATAATTAAATTTTAGGCCCAATCGGACTCGAACCGATGACTTATTGCTTGTAAGGCAACCACTCTACCAACTGAGTTATGGGCCTATATATTAATAATAATTAATTAAATTATAATATAAATAAAAAAAAAATCAATATTAAAATAAAAAGAAAAGTGAAAGATTTAAAATAAAGTAAATAATATATAAATAATTAATTATAATATTATATGATATTAAAAAGAAATAAAAATTTATTTCCTTTGCTTCAAATTCCCTTGCTTTACCAAGGAATTTTTTTGATCCAAAGGGGTCATCAAAATCAAAAATTTATTACTCAAACTCAAACTCAAAGGGTTTATCAAAAGTTAAAAAGTAATATTAATAAAAATAATATATTTATTAAAATAAATAATAAATCTAAAATAAATTGTTATTATTCAAATATTTATAATCCATTAATAAATTTTAAAATCCCTAATTTTCTTAATTTACAAAGAGAAAGTTTTCAAAAATTTTTGAAAATGGATTTAATTAAAGAATTTAAACAATTAAAAAAAATTACAAATTCAGATCAAACTATTGAAATTTTATTTTATATAGATAAATATAAATTAGTACGACCAAAATGGACTGTTAAACAGTCTATTTTAAAAAGAAAAACTTATAATTGTCAACTGTTTGTCCCATTACAGATAATTAATCATAATACTAAAGAATCTATAATTGATTGGTTATTATTGATGAACTTACCGTTAATGACAAAAAATGGTCATTTTATAATAAATGGTTCTCCTAAAATCATAATGAATCAGATTGTTAGAAGTCCCGGCATTTATTTTCAAAAATTAATAAAACAAGATCAAGAAATTTTTTATTCTGCAGATTTTATAGCACAACGAGGTACTTGGTTAAGACTAGAAATTGATAGTAAAAGCGGTGATATTTGGGCAAAAATGAAAAAAACTCCAAAAATTCCAATAAATATTTTTTTACGTTGTTTAGGTATAAGTTTACCTATTTTTAATAATTATTTAAATTCATATAAATTAAATATTAATAATGAATATAATCATTTTAAATCATTAGATAATAAAAATATTAGTTTACAAGAAAAAAAGTTAGTATTAGATTATAATAATAAAAACAAAATAAACTCAAATATTAATTTAAATTTAGATAAAAATTTCGAAAAGTTAGTTAAAAAAATTTCTGTAAAATCTAAATTACAAGATTCTAATATTAATATTAAAGAAATTGGTAAAAAATTTTTATATGAAAAGTTTCTAAATCCTCGTTTATATAATTTGTCAAAACTTGGTAGATTACGTATAAATAAAAAGTTAGGAATAAATATATCTGAAAGTCATACTTTATTAACAGCTAAAGATATATTATTTTCTTGTTTTTATTTAATGCAATGTTTAAAAGGTACTGAAATTCCAACTGATATTGATGATTTAAAAAATCGTCAAATAAGATCTTCCGGTAAATTAATTCAAATTCAATTAACAACAGGAATTTTACGTTTTGAAAAAACTATTCGTGATAAACTAATTTTAAATGATAAATTAAATAAACCGACAAATTTTATTTTTACATATAATAAATTAAAAAATGGATTTTTTGTAAATAAAGGTATATCTAATTCTACAATATTGGTAAAACAGGATCAAATTAATATAATTAAAAGAAAATTAGACATTATTAAAAATTCAAATAATATTTATAATATAAAAAAAAATTTTTTTTCATATTTTGAATTAATAAAAATAAAAAAATATTTTAATTTATTAAAAAATACTGAACAGTTTAATGTATTAAATAATATTAATAAAAAAAATAATTTATTAGAAATATCTAATAATAAAGTAAAAATTGAAAATCAGATATTTAAATTTAAAAATAAAAAAAATTTAAATTTAAATTTAGAAATTATAATAAATTCTAAATTATTTAATAATGTATTAAGAGAATTTTTTAATACAAATCCTTTAGTTCAATTATTAGACCAAACAAATCCATTAGCAGAGATTACACATAAACGTAGACTTAGTTCCTTAGGGCCTGGTGGTATAAGTCGAGATACAGCTGGTATGGCTATTAGAGGGATTCATCCAACTCACTATGGTAGAATTTGTCCTATTGAAACTCCAGAAGGACAAAATGCCGGTTTAGTAAACTCATTTACTATTTATTCATCTTTAAATTCTAAAGGTTTTATTGAAACCCCATTTTATAAACTCTATAAGGGTTTTATTTTATTAAATCAAGGTTTATTTTTATTTTCTTCTGATCAAGAAAAAAATTTTAACATTGCACCGGGGGATATAAAAAAAAATAAACTTAATTTTTTACCTGGTAAAACAGATATACCTTGTCGTCAATTAAAAGAGTTTAAAAGAGTATCTAGAATTAAAATGGACTATATAGCTATAAATTCTATTCAAATGATTTCTATTGCTACATCTTTAATACCTTTTTTAGAACATAATGATGGAAATAGAGCTTTAATGGGATCAAATATGCAAAGACAGGCAGTACCAATTATAAAACCAATGTTGCCTATTGTTGGTACTGGTTTAGAATCAAATATTATTGCAAATATTAATTATGCAATACAAGCAAAAAGCGGTGGTTTAGTAATATATGTTGATGGTAAAAAAATAATTGTTTTAAGTTCGAAAAAAAATATATTAAATAAATTTAACTTTAAATTAAAAAAAATAAATAAACAAATCGGTCTTTTATATTTGCCCAAAAAATATAAAAATATTGTTAATAATAATATTAATTTAAATAAAAAAAAAATAAAAATATTTGGTCATAAAATGAATTTATTTGGATTTAATAAGTTTGTTTATTTGAATAATAATAAATTATATAAACAAAGTTTAAAAATTAATAATTTTTCTTTATTAAATATAAAAAACATTAATAATATTTTTAATTTAAATTTTGAAAATTATAATTTGTCACTTTTTGAAATAATAAACCATTATTCAAAAAAAATAAATTATTCTAAACCAAAATTAAAACCATTTTTATCAAAAAATAATTTATTTTTATTAAAAAAAGTTAAAAATACAAATCTTATAATTAATTATTCAAATCTAATTATAGAAAAAAGCCCGTTAAATTTTTATTTAATTATGAATTTTTTAAATATACCAAAAATTAATTCAAAAAAAATAAAACCAAATAAAATAACTTCTCCTATATACTTTAATTTATTATTAAATAAAATAAATTTATCAAAAAATTTTTTTTTGAAAGGGAGTAATCAAAAGTTAAATAAAAATTTAATTAAAAAATTTAGTTTTAATAAGTTTAGTTATTTTTATACAAAAAGAAAAATTTTTAAAAATATTTTTATAAACAAAAATATTAATTCAAATAAAAAAACATATTTAAACTCATTAATAAAAACCAATTGTTTTAATTTAAAAAATTATAATAATTTGAATTTGATTAAAAATAAAAATAAAAAATTATATACACATAATTTATTAAAAAAAAAAATAACACAATCTTTTAATCCATATTTAACAAACTATTTCAATTTTAAAAATATTTTTTTAAATGTTTCTATTTTAAATTATAAATCTACCTATGTTAATTTAATAAATAAAAAACTTTTGATGACTCCCTTTCCCTTTCAAAAGCAGGGTAATATAAATATAAAGCAAGAGAAGCAAAGTTTAAAAGTTAAATTAAATTATAAATGTGATTCTTTTTCTAGATCAAATCAAGATACTTATTTAGTGCATAGACCAATTGTTGAGCAAGGTCAATGGGTAGAAAGTGGTGATATTTTAGCTGATAATTCAACAAGTTGTCAAGGCGAATTATCAATTGGTCAAAATCTTTTAATAGGTTATTTACCTTGGGAAGGCTATAATTTTGAAGACGCCGTTTTGATAAATAAAAGGTTAGTTTATGATGATATTTTTACAAGTTTACATATTGAAAGATATGAAACTGAAATTAGAGATACTCAGTTTGGATCTGAAGAACTTACGTCTAAATTAAATGAAAAAAACTCATTCAATTATTTAAATAATAGTGGTATTGTAAAACTAGGCACTTGGGTTGAAGAAGGGGATATTTTAGTTGGAAAAGTTTCTCCAATTGGAACTAAAATTTTTGAAAAAAAATTATCAGCATATGAAAAATTACTATATGATATAATTGGAAAATCTATACCAAAAACAAAAGATACTTCATTACGTGTGCCATTAGGAATAAAAGGTCGTGTTGTTCATATTGAATTAATAGAAAAAGAAACACCTTGTAATTTTAATATTTTAGATAATAATAATTTATTAAAAAAACATAAAACAATAATAAAAAATAAAAATTTCTTTATTTATAAATTTTTGAAAAAAAAAAATTTTTATTTAAAACATAGTTTTAAATTTTCAAAATTAAATATAGAAAAATTAAATTTATTTTTTGAAAATAAATTATTAAAACTAACAAAAAATAATAAAGTAAATAATAAAATAAAAAAAAAATTTTATTTAAATGGTTTTTATAATTTTTATTATAAATCAAATCATATAAATAATCAAAAAGAAAAAAAATTAAAATTATCAACCAATATTGAAAAGTTTTTATTAAAACAAAAAAAGATTAATAATACAATTAAATATAAAAAACGAAAAAGAATTTTGTTATTTCCTTTTTTTAATAGAGAAAAAAATAAATTAAATAATTATGAAAAAGTAAAATATTTAAAGATTTTTCATAACTCATTTTTATTAAATAAATTAAAAAATAGAGACTTTTTTAATAAGAAAATTTTTTATTTTTTAAAAAATAAAAATCCTAATTTTATTATAACGTCTTTATATAATTTTATTTTCAAAATTGGATTTAAAAAAAGTAATTATTTATTATCAAATAGCTCATATGATATTAAAAATAAACCTAATAAAATAAAAAAAATAACAAAAGTACATATCTATATTGCTCAGAAAAGAAAAATTCAAGTAGGTGATAAAATCGCTGGAAGACATGGAAATAAAGGAATAATCTCTAACATTTTATCGTCTGAAGATATGCCTTATTTGCCAGATGGTTCACCATTAGATTTAGTTTTAAACCCACTAGGAGTTCCTTCACGTATGAACGTAGGGCAAATTTTTGAATGTTTATTAGGGTTAGCTGGAACTTATTTAGGCCAATGCTATAAAATACAACCATTTGATGAAATATATGGTTCTGAAGCATCAAGAAGTTTAGTATATTCAAAATTATATGAAGCACGTATTAAAACAGGACAATATTGGTTATTTAATCCAAATTTTCCAGGCAAAATACGTCTATTTGATGGTCGTACGGGTGATTGCTTTGAACAACCAAGTACAGTTGGTAAAGCCTATATTTTAAAATTAATTCATCAAGTAGATGAAAAAATTCATGCTCGTTCAACTGGTCCTTATTCTTTAATTACTCAACAACCATTAAGAGGTAGATCAAAACAGGGTGGTCAAAGAGTAGGTGAAATGGAAGTTTGGGCTTTAGAAGGATTTGGAGCTTCTTATATTTTACAAGAATTATTAACTATAAAATCGGATGATATTGAAGGAAGAAATAAATTAACAAAATCAATTCTTAATAATAAGTCAATTAAATGTGGAACTCCAGAATCTTTTAAAGTTTTAATTCGAGAGTTACAAGCTCTTTGTTTAGATATTTCTATTTATAAGATAGCATCTACAGGTAAACCTGAAAAAATAGATATAAATTTTTTATAAAGTCTTATATTATAAAAAAGTTATATAAAAATAAAAAAGATTTTTTATGAATATAAATTTTTTAATCAATAAATCTAAAAATGAATCTAATTTTTTAAAATTTCAATCTATAAAAATTAGCTTAGCATCTCCTAAAAAAATAAAACAGTGGACACAAATAAATCCCTTAAAGACTAATAAAATTGATACAAAAAATACTAGTATAAAAGAAAAATTAAATAAAGGAAAAATTTTAAATCCAAAAACATTCAATTATAAAACATTAAAACCTGAAAAAGGTGGATTATTTTGCGAAACAATTTTTGGATCACTAAAAGATTTATCAAGTAGAAGATATAAATTAGGTTATATTGAACTTGTTTCTCCTGTAACGCATATATGGTATTTAAAAGGATCTATAAGTTATATTTCTATTATTTTAAATTTTAAGAGAAAGAATTTAGAGTCTGTTGCATATTGTCTAGAGTTTTTATCAACTCAAGTAAAATCTTTTAAACATAATTTAAATTATATAAATTTTTCTTCTATATTAAAAAATAATTTAATAGGTGATAAATCAATTTTAAATTCATCAATTTTTAATAATAATTATAATTTTTTATTATTAAATAATAATAATTTATTTATTAAAAATAGAAATAATATTAATTTAAAACAAGATTATAAAAAAATTTATAAATTAAAAAAATTTTATAAATTCAAAAATAATGTTATTGGTTTAAATAAAAATTGGATTAATAATATAAAATTAAACAATCAACCAGATATTATTTTACGGCTAAGTAATCCAATAAATTTAATTATTCATAGTGTTTTAAAAAATAATTTTAAATTTAATTTATTAGATTTAAATATTAATAAAAATAATAAAGATTTATTAAGTTTTAATAAAAACAGTTATAAGGTTAAAAATATAATTTTAAAAAAAAACTCGTATTCTCTCGATTTTCCAATTTTATTATTTAATAATAATAAAATATTACAAAAATTAATTTTAAATAAAAAAAACTGTTTTTTTATTACTAATGGTAATTTAATTAAAATAAATAATTATAATTTAAAAAGAGAAAAAAATAATACTGATATATTAGAAAATATTAATTTAATATATAATATAAAGTCAAAAAATAAAACTTATTTTAATAATATAAATATGTTTGTTAATTTTTCTAATTTTCAAGAATCTCCTTTTAGAATATTTCAAAGTGGTTATTGTTTTTTTAATATTAATAAAGAAAAAATAATAATAAATAATAATATTTTAAATTTTTTTATGTTTAATAATAATAATTTTAAAAATTCAAAAAAAATAAATTTTAAAAATTATAAACATAAGTTAGTAACATTCACTTGGTGGCTTTATTTAAATGATGAAAAGAAAAATTTTAACAATTATAAAAATTTTTCTTTATTGTATAATGATAAACCTGAAACTTTTGGCTTTCCTTTGGATATTGATATTGACCAAAGTAATATAACTATCCAAGCCCAAGCCCAAAGGGATATAGATATCGATATCCAAGCAGCAAAAGCAAAGATTAAAAATAAGAAGATAAAATATAGTTCAAATATTTTATCTAATTTTTATGAAACGTATTCACAATTTGAAAAGACAAATTTTATAAAAACTAATAAAATATTTAAATTTAAATATACTAAAAAAATTGATATAAAAAAACTTCATATTACTTTAAGTAAAATAAAAAATAAAATTAAATATTATAATATGCATATAATTAATAATTTAATTTTATTAGAAAAGCATTATAATCAAGATGAATATATTAAAGATGAATATACTATTAATAATAATTATAAATTTAAAAATAAACATAAAGAACCTTTGAAATTAAAGAAAAATTATAATACTTTATCAGATGTATGTTTTTTTAAACTTATTTCATATAAAAAAAAATTAAAAAAAAATAAAAAGCATATAGTAAAAATTAATCAATATTGTTTTTCTATAATTAGATTTCAAAATGTATTAAAAAACTTATATTCTGAATATGAGTTTAATTTTATTAACAATTCTAATTTTTATATTAATAATAAATCAAATAAATTATGTTTAAATTATGATTTATTTAAAAATCAACATATTAAATTTGAAAATAATTTTGATTTAGATGAAAAAAAACAAGTTGAATTTGACTTTTCAAATTTCAAAAGCAAGGGTAATAGTACTATAAAAAATATACAATCAGAAAAATTAAAAACTATTGATCCTAATTTATTATTATTAAATTTTCATAGAAACTTAGAAGATCAAAAATCAGATTTAGTTAATATTAAATTAAAAAATAAATTAAAAAATCAATTATTTAAACAATTTTATTTAAATATACAAAATAAAAACGGGTTTAAAAATAAAAATAAAATTTTTAATTTTTATTTTATTCCTAGATATTTTAAAATTAATAAAAAAAAATTGAACTTTAATAATTCTATTATTTTAAATAACTTAGATTATGCAAATTTTTACTATAATAATAAGTATAATATTGAATCTTATTTAAAAAATCCATTAGGTAACAATAAATTTCGTAAATTTATAACTTCAATATTATTTACAACAATTCAAAAAAGTTTAATTATTTCTAAAATAAAATTATTTAAAAAACTTTTAATTTCAAAATGTGATTTAATAGAAAATAACAATTGTAATTATAAAGACAATAACTATAAAAATTTAATTTATAATGAAAAAAAACAATTAATTGCGTTTTTTTTTAGCAACTATGGCGCATTAACAGAATTGGTTGCAGTTTCACCAAAAACTGATACAGAAATTAATTCACAAAATAATATAAGTAATGAAGTAAAAAAAAATTTTGATATATATGATTTAGAAGAAGAAAACCCTGTTCCTAAGAAAAAGAAAGCGTGGTTGAATAAATTAAATAATAATTTGAACTTTTTTTCTTTTATTTGGTTAGATAAAAAATATTTAATTACTTTACAAAAAGAAACAAATAATTTTGATTTAAAAATATGTCTTAATATTTTACAAAAAGATTTTAAATATTTATTAAAAAATTCTAAAAAAAACGGTTTTTTTAATGAAATAGTACTGGATTTAAAAGATAATAATTTTTATAAAAAAACAAATAAGTTATTAAATATAAATGAAAGTTTTATAAATGATGACTTTTATATTTCTAAAAATATAGTATTACAAAAATTAATTTCTTTTTTTGGTATTTACGATAATTTATTTATTAATTTTTCTTATGATTTTAAATATGAAAATAATATTAACTATAAAAACATGGAATTAATGTTAAATAAAATCGAAATAGAAGATACATTTTCTAGTACTTATATATATATTAAAAATATTATTTGGCATTCTAAATTAAAAGAATCTTTTTTTTTAAATAATAAAATTAAAATTAAAGAAAAAGATTTTATTTATGAACAATATTTATGTTTTGATTATTTAAAAAATATGAAAATAACATCTTCTAATAAATCAAACAATAGTTTAGATTATTTTACTTTTAATAATTTAATAGAGCAGTTTATACTTAAAAACCAGTTACAATTTAATAAATATTATATAATAAGTCAATTATTTTTATGGAATAATCAAACTGATTGGGAAACATTTTTATTTTATATTACTAAATCTGCTTCTATAAATGATAAAATTATACCTTGTTATATTGATCGTAGTATATGTTTTGATCAGCCTCAAATAGGAGCTATTGCAATTCAAAATATTTTAAAAACTTTCGATATTAATTTTTATTGTTCTAATATTAAAGACAATAATAAAAACAAACTGATTTCAAATTATTCAATAATGAATTTAAATAAAAATAATAAAAAAAATTATTATTTTTTATGTTTATATAAAAATCCTAATATAATTAAAACTAAACAATTTATTTCAATTGAATTATTAATTTCTAATATTAAAAATAAAGTTTTAAATTTAAATAAGCAAATAAAATATTATGAAAATTTTTTAAAATTTCGAATATTTTTTAATGATAATGGTAATAATTTTGAAAAAAGTAAAAATAAAATAAGTTTAAAATTAGAAAACAATAGTTTTAATAATAAATTTTTATTAAAATTAAAAGACTATAATAAATTTATTAAAATTTTTAGAAAAGTAGAAACCTTACGCTCATTAAGAGCTACTTATTTCCGTCGTTTAAAATTATTACAACCTTTTTTAAAAAAAGAAGTTAAAGCTGAATGGATGATTTTAAATGTTATTCCAGTTTTACCTCCTGATTTACGTCCAATCCTTGTTTTAGATAGTCAACAAGTTGCAGTTTCAGATTTAAATAAATTGTATCAAAAAGTAATATTTAGAAATGAAAGATTAAAAAGATTATCTAATGACTTTTATTCTTTAAACGTATCTCCAGAAATGAGATATGCTCAAAAATTATTACAAGAATCAGTTGACGCTTTACTTGAAAATGGAAAGGGTGACTCTAAATTATTTACTTCGTCTAATAATAGGCCTTTAAAATCTTTATCTGATATGGTAAAAGGTAAAAAAGGTCGTTTTCGACAAAATTTACTAGGCAAAAGAGTCGATTATTCAGGTAGATCTGTTATTGTTGTAGGCCCAAATTTAAAGTTATATGAATGTGGATTACCTCAAGAAATGGCGATTGAATTATTTCAACCTTTTTTAATACGTCAATTATTATTAAAAAAATTTGCTAAAAATTTTATAAATGCTAAAAGATTAATTAAAAATAAATCTAAAATAATTTGGAATATTATTAAATTAATTATGGAAAATCGGCCCGTTTTATTAAACCGTGCTCCCACTTTACATAGATTAGGTATACAAGCCTTTAAACCAAAGCTAGTTTCTGGTAGAGCAATTCTATTACATCCATTAGTATGTTCAGCTTTTAACGCTGATTTCGATGGAGATCAGATGGCTGTTCATGTTCCTATTTTTTATGAAGCTTGTTCCGAAGCTTGGAGACTATTATGTAGCCGTAATAATATTTTGTCTCCTGCTACAGGGGATCCTATAATTGTTCCTAGTCAAGATATGGTACTAGGTTGCTATTATCTTACAACTTTAGATAAAATAAAAAGAATAAAAAATTTTAATTATTTTAACAATTATTTATTATATAAAATAAATAATCACGATAAATTAACAATAATTAATAAAAACTTATTTTTAATTTTTAGTAATATTAATCAGGTTTTTCAATTATTTAATCAAAAATTATTAGAGCTACATACTTTAATTTGGTTAAAATATAATAAGAAAATCGAATTTAATTTAAATAGCCAAAATTGTTTAGAAATACAAATTGATAAACGTGGTAATATAAGTAAAATTTATTCAGAATACAAATTATATTATAATTGGCAGTTTAATAAAACTTTAATTTATATTAAAACAACACCAGGCCGTATATTAATGAATAAATTAATTTTTGAAGTATTATTTGATTAAATTATAGTCCTATTTTATAGGTATAAATAATAAAATTTTAGTATAATAATAAAAAATATATTATTATATTTATATATATATATAAATTAAAATGATTAAAAATAAAAATATAAATTTTCTTTATTTTAATAAAACTTTTAATAAAAGTAGATTAAAAAAATTAATTTATTGGTCAATAACATTATTTGGAGAAAAAAAAACCGTTGATTTAGTTGAAATTTTAAAAAAAATAGGTTATTCTTATGCAACAAAAGCTGGTTTGTCATTAAGTATTGATGACTTACAAATTCCATTAATAAAAAATAAATTATTATTTAACACTGAATCTAAATTAAATTATACTAATCAAGATGTTGAAAAAAGCTATTTAACATCTATTGAATATTTTTCACAAGTAATTGATACTTGGAATAATACTAACGAACTTTTAAAACAGGAAGTAATTAATAATTTTAAAAATAAAGATGTTTTAAATCCAGTTTATATGATGGCCTTTTCTGGAGCTCGTGGTAATATTTCACAAGTTCGTCAATTAGTCGGTATGAGGGGTTTAATGGCTGATCCAAGTGGTCGTATTATTAATTTTCCAATTCAAAGTAATTTTCGCGAAGGTTTGACATTAACTGAATATGTTATTTCATGTTATGGTGCTAGAAAAGGTGTTGTTGATACTGCTTTAAGAACTGCTACTTCTGGTTATTTGACACGTCGATTAGTAGATGTTGCTCAACATGTTATTATTCGTTTATATGATTGTTTAACTTTAAGAGGTATTTATTTATATGATTTAAAAACAAATAATAATAAAAAACTTTTATCATTAAAAAATAGATTAATTGGTCGCGTATTAGCAGAAGATATCTATGATATTTTAATAAAATCAAATACACATTGTTTTTTTAAAACAGAACAATCTTTAAAACCCTTGCGTAAAAAAAAAATTTTGCAATTTGAAAAGTCACAAACTAAAAAAATTGCATTAAGAAATCAAGAAATTACCACTCAGCTTATAGATGTTTTATTAAAAAGTAAAAAACCAATTTTAGTTCGTTCACCGCTAACCTGCCAAGATAAAAATTATGTTTGTCAACTTTGTTATGGTTGGAGTTTATCTTCTAATCGTTTGGTTTCTTTAGGTGAATCGGTGGGTATTATTGCTGCTCAATCAATTGGAGAACCCGGTACACAATTAACAATGCGTACATTTCATACTGGTGGTGTTTTTTCAGGTCAAAGTTCAAATGAAATTCGTGCACTATTTGATGGTTATATTGAATTCCCAAATATAATAAACGGTAAATTTGTTCGAACTACACATGGAAAAATTGCTTTTTTAACAAAGCAAAAAGGTTTTTGTTTATTAAAATCAAAAACTTTAAAAATAAAAAAAATTCTTTTGCCTTTATTTACATTATTATTTGTTAAACAAGGTCAAAAAGTTTATAAAAATCAAGTATTAGCGGAACCTATAGGATTTATAACTGAACTAGAGCAAAGTGTAGATATTTTCCAAACTATATATTCTGAGTTTTCTGGTGAAATTCGTTTTAAAAATAGTAAATCCATTAATTTATTAAATAAAACAGATACAAATTTAAATAAATATGTAAATTCAAAAACTGGTGAACTATGGGTTTTAGCATCTAATAAACAAAATATTTTAAAGCCTTTAAATCTTTTTATTAAAGCCGGAGATTTTATTTTTTTTAATAATTTTATTTGTTTATACAACTTATTGTATAAAAATAATTCTTATTCAAATAAAATAAAAAAAAGTAAATATAATTTTAATTCAAATAATTTTGATTATAAAAAAGCAAAGATTTTTAATTTTTATAATAAAATCAACAATAATAAAATTTTATATTATTCGATTTTAGAATCTAATTTATTTATAAATTATGATTACTTTCAAGTATCAAATATTTTCAAAAAAAAGTTTATTAAAAATAATTTTAAAAAATTATCTACTTTTGCCTTCCCTTTGGATATGGATATTGAACTTTTGATAAACCTCTTCAGTAATCAAAAGCAAGGGTATCTTGACCAAAGGAATACAAATACACATGGGGGTCATGGTCATGGTTATGGTCATGGTAATGGTCATCTAAAAGCAAAGGTTAAAAATAAAAAAATTTATTCAAATATTAATGAATATCTTTTTAAATATTCAAATTCTAATAATAATTTTAATAATAATATAAAAAAAGTAAAAAAAACTTATTTTTTACCTTTTTTTAACAAAAAAAAAAATTCTTACGGTTTTATTTATAGATTATGTATTAATTTAAATTCAATAAATAAAGTAATATTATTTGAAAAATATAATAATAATAGTATTTTACCAATCAATTGTTTTTCATTTTGTCAATTAGATCAGTCAAAGTTTTTTAAAATTATAATAAAATATAATAATTT
Organism: Ulva mutabilis; assembly: GCA_900538255.1. Lineage (NCBI taxonomy): Eukaryota > Viridiplantae > Chlorophyta > Ulvophyceae > Ulvales > Ulvaceae > Ulva > Ulva mutabilis. The sequence goes on from UNSF01000178.1 coordinate 86,895, forward strand.
TTATATTTTTAAAACGCCCTTTAATTTTATTTTAACAAATTTGTTTATTATAGAAAATAAAACAATTTTAAATATTTTTAAAAATATAAAAATTAATCATTTAAATTTACAGTATAGTGTTTTATTTAAATTAAAAAATTTAAAAAATAAACATTATTTTAACAAAGGTAATGATTACTCAAAAAATAAAATATTTAAAAAAAATAAAAAAATTTTTATTTCAAATTTAAAAAATTTTTCTAAACATAATGATATTAAACAAATATTTAATAAATCTAGTAATTTTAAAATAGACTTTTTTGAATTAAATTACAATAATAAAAAAGGTAAAATAATAAGTTTTTTTTATAATAAATTAGGTACTAATATTAGTGAGAATAGTTTATTTAATAATTTAGAAGATGTTTATTCTATTTCTAACTCAGTGGAAATTTTTAATAATTTTAATAAAACTCCTTCTTATTTAATTTTTAATAATTCGTCATTAAATTTTTTTATTTTAGCTATTTTTTACAAAATATTATATATAAAATTAAATAATACATTTAATAAGATAGAAACAAGATTACTAAACAAGTATAGTTTATTTAACAAAACTAAATATAATTCAAATAAAATTGAACATAGTGTTAAACCATATTTAAATATAAAACCTCCAACATGGTCTTTTTATTTTTTAAATAATAATATTAAGACTAGTATAAATTTACTAGCTGTTGATAAAAAATTAAATATTAAATCATATAATTTATTTTTAAATAATTTTTCCAATAATATAATTTTTTTTTATAAAAATATTAAGCTTTTTCAAAATAGTAATAATAATATTTTACTAAACATAAATAAGGATTTTTTAGAACAAAAAAGTATTTTAATATATAATAAAATTTTATTAAATAATAATAATATTTATTTTATTAAATCAAATTTATATAATTCAAATAATTTTAATTATTTATTTTTATCTTTTTTTGAAAAACATAAAACAAATTTTAATTTTTTTTATAAAGTACAAGATAATTTTTTTAATAAGTCATTTTTTTTATTTAATAAAACTAATATTATAAAAAATAAAAAATTATTTTTTAAAAAAAATAATTTTATTTATTTTAAAAATAAACAAATCTTTTTAAATAGTAAATTAGAAAAAGTTAATAATAATGATCTACTTTTAACTTTTGATAAACCTCTTGCTTTTGCATCTTGTGTATTCCTTTGGTCAAGATACCCTTGCTTTTGCAAGAGGTTTATCAAAAGTTCAATATCCATATGCAAAGGAAAGGATGAAAATTTTTTTTTAGATAAATTTTTTATAAAATCTACTTTATTCAATATTTCCTATATTTCAATTATATTTTATTTCTTATTAAATCAAAATTTTAAAATTAATAATCTAGTAAAATCAAATAATAATTTAAAAAATTTACTACTAGAAAATAATAAATTAAACATTAATCAAAAAAAAATATTATATTTAAATAAAAAAATTATTTATTGTTATTTTTCAAACTATATTTATTCATTTTTATCTTCAAACTTTAAAATAGATTTATATAAAAATAAAAATTTTAAGAAAAAAGAAAAAATAAACATAAATAATAACATGAAATATAATTTGATTTTTTCAAATATAACTTTTTTGGAATTTATAAAAAATATTAATATAAGTATTAATATCTTTTATAATTTTTTAAATAAGTTTAATAATAATGAAATATATATTATTAACAAAAAATTAAAAAAATATTTTTTTGTTTCTTTTTCAATAAATAACTTAATTGCATATAATAATATATTTTTATCACTATTTTATAATAACAATTTAAAACTAGATTCATTATTAGTATTTAAATATAGTAATTATAAACAGTTAAATATGCTTAATAATTTGGATATTTTATTTGATAAAAAAATATTAAGTTTAAATTTACAAATTAATAAAACTTATTTTTTTTTAAGTAAAAAAAATAACTTTAACACGTCTATTATATGGTTTTCAAAATCAAATAAACTAAAAAATAAATACGAATTAATTAATAAAATTAATTTTAAATACTATACTAATAATAGTTTTAAAATTAAAACTAATTATAATAATTTTAAAGTTTTTACATTATATAATTATAATAATTTTAATAATAATAAATCAAAATCTTATTTTTTCACTAGTTGTTTTTTTAATAAACCATATATATTATCAAAACATTTTATTTCAGATTATTTTATTATTAAAAGTAAAAATATAAATAAGTTAAAAATAATAAATAAAAAAAATATAAATAATAAATTAAACTTTTTTTATTTATTATTTAATAATAAATTTAAAAGTAAAATAAATAATTTTTATTTAGAAAAATTATTAAATAATAACACCAATACATCAAATAGTTTTATAAATAGTTTAATTAAATATGATAATATTAATAACTTAGATATTTTTTTTTATAAAAATAATTTTATTTATAATTTAAGCTATTTATTTGAAATAAAATGGGCTAATTATTTAAATTCTTTTTATATAAAAAAGATTAGGAAATTAATACAATTTAATTCATTTTATAATAATATTTTAACTAATAAACAGTATAATAAAGATATTTTAATTAAAAAATATTGGATAAATGATTATTTAAAAAGAAATATTTTATTATTAGCTAATAATAATTATTATCATGATTATTGGCTATTTTATAAATCGACTTTTGATTTTTTATTTTTGCCAAACAATTATTATACTGGCTTAACTAAAAATAATAATTTAGAATTATATAATTTTAACTATAATTTTGTTTCATCTGAAATAGAATTACGTTATTGTGATATTTTAAATAAATTATTTTTTAATAAAGCGCTTAAAATAAAAAAAATATTTCCTATAAATAGCTTATATTTATTTAGAATTCAAATAAAAAATAATTGTGAACAAAAAAATTTATCAAATACGGTGTTTGATAATTTATCAAATTCTAATAAAAAAATGGTAATTAAAAAAAATTATATTTTTAATTTTATGAAATTCAAATTTTTTAATTTAAAATTAAAATTTATATTAACTAAATATAATAATATTTATATACAAAATATTTTTTTAATAAATACAAATTATATTTTTAGTTATTTATTAAGCCTATATTATATTAAAAATGATAAATTGAGTACTGATTTTAAAAATTTAGAAATAAAAAATAATAGTTTATTTACCTTAAATAAAAGTTTTGACCTGAATTCTGATAATTATAAATTAATTAATAATTATAATGGTTGGGTTTATATAATTAATAAATCGGATTTACTATTTTTAAATTATAAAAAGATTATTCCAAGCGGGCATTTTATAACTAAACATGTATTATTTGAAAATATAGTAACATTAAATAAATTTTTTACTTTTCGTTTTAAAAATAATTTTTTAAAAACTGAATTTAATAATTGTAATAGTTTTTTAAAATCTTTTGTTAACTTTAAAATTAAAAAAATTTTATTAAATAGTATTTTTATTTTTAATGCGTCTAAATTTTTAAACTTTTATTTATATTGTTCAAATATATATTTAAATAATCTAATATTAAAAAATAATTATTTAAATATAGATAATTATTTTATTTTTACTAAATTTTATTTTTATAAAATAAAAATTAAAACTATACTAAATTATAAAAAATTGAACTTTTCAAATTGCAAAATTTTACGCAAGGGATTAAATAATAGTGAAAATAATATTTATTTAATTAATAAATTTTATCGTATAGTGTTTTTTCAAACATCAAATTTAAAAAAAATAAAATATAAGTCAAGTTTTTTAAATAAACATTTTAAAAATCAGTTTATTAATAAAAATTTTTTAGTTAATAATTATAATAAAACAGACTATTTAAATAATAATTTAAAACGTATTTTTTTAATCATTGATTCAAATATATATGTGAATAAATATAGTCGTTATAAACCAAAATTATTGATTGAAAAAATTACATTTAAATATAATTCTAATTTAGTAATAAAATTTAGTAAATTTAAAAATATTTGTTTAATTGAAAAAGGATTTGATTTGAATTATTTAAATAATTTTTCAAAATTATTTTCTTTTTATGAAAATAATTTATTATTACCACAAAATGATTTACGTTATTATATTTTAAAATTTCCGTTTAATAGTGTAATTAAAAGAAAAATATTTAATAGTCCTTTTATTTTAATAAAAAAACAAAAGTTTTTAAATAAATTTACTTATTGTAATTATTTATTATTTAATAATAATAAATATTATTTAAAAACGTTACCTTTGGATATTGCCCAAAGGAATACACAAGGGGGGCATAAACATAAAGTTTGCTTAAAAAAAATTGTTTCTAAAAATGATGGATTAAAAAGAAATTATTTTAATTTTAATAATAAAAAACGTTATACTTTTTATGATTTTTTTAGTTTAAAAGGTTACTATTGTTTTAAAAATATTTATATTAATAATATTTTTATATTATTATTAATAAATATAATTTTAAATTTTAATTATAAAAAAAAATTTAATAACAATATATTTGTTAATATGAATAATAAAAAATTAAAAATTTTTTATATTTTTAATTCTAATTATAAAAAAAATTTTAAGTTTTATATATTAAAGAATAAAAATAATAATTTTTGTAATTTTTCTATTTCATATTGTTCTTATATTTATTTATATAGAAATAATTTTTTAAATAATACTTATAATTTTAGTTCAACAATTTATAATATTAACAAAAAAATGCTAAATAATTTAATTACCTTAAATGTTTATAATAATAAATATGAAAAATTTACTAATGCTGAAAAACAAAAAAATATTTCACTTTCGATAAACCCTTTGAGTTTGAGTTTGAGCAATCAAAAGCAGAGGAAGCAGGGTAATCTAAAGCAAAATCAAAATTTTGCTAAAATTTATATTAATTTTAGACCTTTTTTAATTGAAAATAATAGTTTTTTATTTCAAATAAATTTTATTGTTAAAAAAGAATTTACTGATATTTATAATGATTTATCATTAATTGGAATTAATAAAATATCTAATAGTATTTTTAATAGATTAAAATTAATTAAACATAAAATTAAAAACGTATCTGCTTATAATAATAAAAAGACATTGTTTACTAATAAATTACCTAAATTAAAATATGAGTTAAGTGGTTTTAAAGGAGAAGTTTTAAAAAGTTATAGTTCATCTTTTTTTTATTATTCTAATTATTTTAAAAAATTTATTAGTAAACAAAATAAAAAATATAAAAATATAAATAACATATTTAATTTAAAACAAAATTTAAAACAAAAATTATCACTATTTCCTGAATTAATATATTTAACAAATTCTGATTTTTTAACATATAAAATTCCATTAAATTTGAATAATTATTTAAGAATTAATAAATTTAAAGTAAGATTAGGTGATTTTGTTCCTTGCTCAAAAGAAATTATGTTAAACTTTGCAGTTAATCAATCAGGTCAGGTAATTTTTTTAAATAAAAATAAATTATTATTACGACGCGCAAAATCTTTATTATTATCACCGGGTTGTATTTGTAATTTAAAACAAGGTGATTTTGTAAATACTAATTCACCATTATTAACATTAACTTATAAAAATTTAAAAACTGAAGATATTGTTCAAGGTATTCCTAAAATTGAGCAACTTTTAGAAGCAAGAGAAAATGTAAAAGATCAATTTAGTTTAAATTCATTGATTCAATTAAAATTTAAAAAATATAAAAAGCATTATTCTAAAAAAGAAGCAGTATATAAAAGTATAATTTTTATCCAACAATATATTGTTGATTCTGTCCAGAAAGTTTATCAATCTCAAGGAGTAAATATTTCAGATAAACATATTGAAATTATAGTTAAACAGATGACTTCTAAAGTTCGAATAACTAATCCAGGAAATACTGGTCTTTTAAGGGGAGACATTGTTTATTTAGATTGGATTGAATTAATTAATAGTTGTTTAAAAGGGAAAAAATCTCAATATGAACCCGTTATTTTAGGTATAAGTAAAGCCTGTTTAGAAATGGATGGCTTTATATCAGCTGCTAGTTTTCAAGAAACTATTAAAATTTTAAGTAGAGCAGCTATTTTACAAAAACGTGATTTTTTAAGAGGTTTAAAAGAAAATCTTATTTTAGGGCATTTAATACCCGTCGGTACAGGTTTTCAATTTCCAATCTAAATGTAATTTTTGATCAATCCTTTGAGTTTGAGTTTGAGTAATCAACTTTTATACGATTTTGATGATCCCCCTATGTCTAAACCCCTTCTCAAAGGGCAGGGGGAGCAGGGGAATTTAAATCTGAATTTGAAGCAGGACAATCTAAATACTAAAGCAAAGGTTATAGTTATGTAGAAAAATTTAACCTGTTGTATAATACGTATATGTTTTTTCTTTCTAAAAACAATTAAATAAATATAAATTAATTATTATTATAATTATAGGTAAAAATAATTATTTAACGAGATTTAAATCGCATTAAATAATTATTTTTCGTATGAAGATACCTACTACATACGAATCTGTAATAGACTCTTTAGTAGTATTTTTATACGAATACAAACCTTTAATTTTATAAAGGAGGTTACATTCAAGTTAGTGAGACCCCCTCAGGTACCGTTACCCTCGTAAAACTTTTGCTTTTGCAAAAGCAAGGGGGATAGGGTAGAATTTAAAAGCGTTGCCTCAACAAAAGAGGCAGTCGGACTAATTAAAAAGCGAGTTTCAAATTCAAATTTTGTAGAGTGCGCTATTTTATTAATTATTTATTTTATTAAAAATAAATAATTAATAAAACAAATAGTGTAAGACTTTTTTATTGATGAATTTGCTAAATCTTTAGTCTAACTTAAAATGATTTAGAAATTAAATTATATTTGCACTAAGGGTTGGCAAAAGCATCGGGTCTACCAGGTTACAACTTTATACAACTAATTTTTACAAATAAAATCCGAGGTTAAATTTAAAATTTTTCCTATGGTTGGACTAAGTAAACAAATCTACAAAGTAGTTTAGTGACTAAAAAGAAAAAAACAATATAAATAAATGGCGGGACGCAGACGCAAAAAGATAATTTTCAAGCTTAATCCCATTACTGATGGACCTCTTCTTAGTGGTGTTGAATGGAACAAAGAATAAAAAGGGATTTGCTTTAATAATAAGATCAAACTTAGATATTTTTACAATTGATTTAGATATGAGGTCAGTCAGCTGATAGTTTTACAAAAACTAGCCTTGAAAAGTATATATAGCGTTTTACTATTAAAACAAAATAAATATTAATTAATTAAGTTGTAAAAATGTCATTCGAGGTAATCTATATTAATACATAAGTATACCTGTTTTGCTCGCGTATATTTGAAAAGCTAAAATAAATTTTGTTGAATACACTAATGTAAATAAAAATATTTTTTAATTAAGTATTAAAAAATATTTTTATTAAAAAACTATCACGGAGAGTTTGATTCTGGCTCAGGATGAACGCTGGCGGTATGCTTAACACATGCAAGTTGAACGAAGATAATAGTTCATTGAATTATAATACTTAGTAGCGGACGGGTGAGTAACGCGTAAGAATCTACCTTTAGGAAAAGGATAACAACTGGAAACGGTTGCTAATACTTTATATGCTGAGAAGTTAAATAGGTTACTGCCTAAAGATGAGCTTGCGTCTGATTAGCTAGTTGGTAAGGTAAAGGCTTACCAAGGTGATTATCAGTAGTTGGTCTGAGAGGATGATCAGCCACACTGGGACTGAGACACGGCCCAGACTCCTACGGGAGGCAGCAGTGAGGAATTTTTCGCAATGGGCGCAAGCCTGACGAAGCAATACCGCGTGAAGGATGAAGGCCTGCGGGTTGTAAACTTCTTTTATTAGAGAAGATAATGACGGTATCTAATGAATAAGCATCGGCTAAATATGTGCCAGCAGCCGCGGTAATACATATGATGCAAGCGTTATCCGGAATGATTGGGCGTAAAGCGTCTGTAGGTGGTTTAAAAAGTCAACTGTCAAAAACTAAGGCTCAACCTTAGGCAGGCAGTTGAAACTTTTAGACTAGAGTATGGCAGAGGTAGAGGGAATTACTGGTGTAACGGTGAAATGTGCAGATATCAGTAAGAACACCAATGGCGAAAGCACTCTACTGGACCAAAACTGACACTCAGAGACGAAAGCTAGGGGAGCGAATAGGATTAGATACCCTAGTAGTCCTAGCTGTAAACGATGGAAACTAAATATTGCGTTTTTAAATGCAGTATTGTAGCTAACGCGTTAAGTTTCCCGCCTGGGGAGTATGCTCGCAAGAGTGAAACTCAAAGAAATTGACGGGGGCCCGCACAAGCGGTGGAGCATGTGGTTTAATTCGATGCAACGCGAAGAACCTTACCGGGGTTTGACATACTATGCATTTTTTGGAGACGAGAAAGTTTAAACATAGATACAGGTGGTGCATGGCTGTCGTCAGCTCGTGTCGTGAGACGTAGGGTTAAGTCCTGTAACGAGCGCAACCCTTATTGTTAGTTGCTTTTAGGAAACTAGCAAGACTGCCAGTGATAAGCTGGAGGAAGGTGAGGATGACGTCAAGTCAGCATGCCCCTTAAATCCCGGGCTACACACGTGCTACAATGGTTAAGACAAAGAGATGCTAACTTGTGAAAGTACAGCCAACCTCAAAAACTTAATCTCAGTTCGGATTGTAGGCTGCAACTCGCCTACATGAAGCCGGAATCGCTAGTAATCGCAGGTCAGCTATACTGCGGTGAATACGTTCCCGGGCCTTGTACACACCGCCCGTCACACCATCGGAGCTGACTAGGCCCGAAGCCGTTGTAAACGTCTAAGGCACAGTTAGTGACGAGGGTGAAGTCGTAACAAGGTAGGGCTACTGGAAGGTGGCCCTGGATCACCTCCTTCAAAAAAAGAATAAAAAATAATAACTTTACTTTAACTTAATAGTTAAAGTAAACAGGGCTATTAGCTCAGTTGGTTAGAGCGCACCCCTGATAAGGGTGAGGTCACTGGTTCAAATCCAGTATCGCCCACCAGTAAAAAAATTTAAAATTGGGGATATAGCTCAGTTGGTAGAGCGCTGTCTTTGCACGGCAGATGTCAGCGGTTCGAATCCGCTTATCTCCAATTTAATAAAATAATTTTATTTACTGGATTTATATTGACTAGGTCAAATATATTAAAATTTACGATGGATACCTAGGCATTTAGAGTCGATGAAGGGCGTGGATACCAACGAAATGCTTCGGTTAGTTGGAAACAAACTTTGATCCGAAGATTCCCGAATAGGAAAACCTATATAACTACTTAATGAATTCATAATTAAGTAAGAGACAACCTGCTGAATTGAAACATCTTAGTAAGCAGAGGAAAAGAAAGCAAACGCGATTTCCTTAGTAGCGGCGAGCGAAACGGAAATAGTCTAATCATTGAAAAAAAAACTATTAAACGAAGCAGCTGAATCCTGCACCATAGATGGTGAAAGTCCAGTAGTTTAAAATAGAAAAAAATGATTATAAAGTAGCATGGAACACGTGAAATTCCGTGTGAATATACGAGGACCACCTCGTAAGACTAAATACTCCTAAATGACCGATAGTGAAACAGTACCGTGAGGGAAAGGTGAAAAAGAACCCCTGTAGGGGAGTGAAAAAGAACATGAAATCGTAAATTGACAATCAGTGGGAGCTAAAGTGACCGCGTGCCTGTTGAAGAATGAGCCGGCGACTTATAGGTAGTGGCCAGGTTAAAATAACTTTTTGGAGCCAAAGCGAAAGCAAGTCTGATAAGGGCGTCTGTCACTATTTATAGACCCGAACCCGAGTGATCTAACCATGGCCAGGATGAATCTTGGGTAACACCAAGTGGAAGACCGAACCGACTGATGTTGAAAAATCAGCGGATGAGCTGTGGTTAGGGGTGAAATTCCAGTCGAACTCGGAGCTAGCTGGATCTCCTCGAAATGTGTTGAGGCGCAGCGGTTGATGACGGGCTATTTAGGGGTAAAGCACTGTTTCGGTGCGGGCTGCGAAAGCGGTACCAAATCGTGGCAAACTAAGAATACTAAATATGCTTTCCATCAACCAGTAAGACAGTGGGGGATAAGCTTCATTGTCAAAAGGGAAACAGCCCAGATCACCAGTTAAGGCCCCAAAGTGATGGCTAAGTGATAAAGGAAGTAAAAAGGCAAAGACAACCAGAAGGTTTGCTTAGAAGCAGCCATCCTTGAAAGAGTGCGTAATAGCTCACTGGTAGAGCCTTTTTGCGCCGAAAATGAACGGGGCTAAGTCATCCGCCGAAACTGTGGGTTACAGTTAAAATACTGTTACGGTAGAGGAGCGTTCCGTTATAGGGTGAAGTTAAAATGTGAATTTTAATGGACGAAACGGAAGTGAGAATGTCGGCTTGAGTAACGAAAACATTGGTGAGAATCCAATGCCCCGAAAACCTAAGGGTTCCTTCACAAGGTTCGTCCATGGAGGGTTAGTCAGGACCTAAGGCGAGATCGAAAGGTGTAGTCGATGGAAAACAGATTAATATTCCTGTACTTGATTAGGTTTGGTAAAGAGGGACGGAGAAGGCGGTAACTAGCTAGATATTGGTATTCTAGTAGAAGTATTGAATTCTTAAAACAATGAAAAAAAACTTTGTTTAGAAAACATGCGACCTGACTGGAACTTTATTATATAAAGTTTCGGTTTAGTTTTAGTCATACTTCCAAGAAAAGCTCTTATTACCATTAAATTTAATCAACCTGTACCCTAAACTGACACAAGTAGGTAGGTAGAGAATACTAAGGGGCGCGAGATAACTCTCTCTAAGGAACTCGGCAAAATGGCCCCGTAACTTCGGGAGAAGGGGTGCCTATATTATATAGGCCGCAGTGACCAGGCCCAGGCGACTGTTTATCAAAAACACAGGTCTCCGCAAAGTCGTAAGACAATGTATGGGGGCTGACGTCTGCCCAGTGCCGGAAGGTAAAAGAAGTTGGTTATTCCTCGGAAAAAGCTGACGACTGAAGCCCCGGTGAACGGCGGCTGTAACTCTGACAGTCCTAAGGTTAATACACGATATTACGCTAAATCGCTAGCCTTAGTAAAACCGAACTAAATGCTGGAAACTCCCCAAAAACATAACTCTACTCGACTTTTATATTACAACAATATCGGGACTAACTTTTCGAGGTTAACTCTTGGAGACGTGTTAAAAGTAAGTCAGTAATAATGAGAATGGCACGAGGACAATCAGCAGGAAAGACTAATATACAATTAGAATCCTCAGAGACTATACGTTTGGAGATATAAAAACAAATAAAACTATGACACAATTAGAATCACAATGGATTGTTGGGTTTGTAGATGGAGAAGGGTGTTTTTTTATAGGACTAAATAAAAATCCAGAAATGACACTTGGAATTCAAGTTTTACCAGAATTTTCTGTTGTTCAGCATAAACGTGATGAACAAATACTATACGCTTTAAAAGATTTTTGGAAATTTGGTGTTGTAAGAAAAAACCACGGTGATCGATTATGTTATCGAGTTCGAGGTGTTGAACATTTAAATAAAACCATTATACCTTTTTTTGAAAAGCACAGTTTAAAAACAAAGAAAAAGGTAGATTTTTTAAAGTTTCGAAAAGTTTTACAATTAATTGAAAGCAAAAAACATTTAACTGTTGAAGGCTTACTTAAAATTGATTCTCTTCGACTTGAAATGAACACAGGCAAATCAAAGAAAAAACTTATTCTAATTGATGGTAAATTAGATTTAATTGATATCTAAGATAGAGTCCAGCCTTTCTTGAAAAAGTTAGGATATAACTGAGCGAAATTCCTTGTCGAGTAAGTTTCGACCCGCACGAAAGACGTAACGATCTGGGCACTGTCTCGGAGAGAGACTCGGTGAAATAGAAATGTCTGTGAAGATGCGGACTACTTATACCAGGACAGAAAGACCCTATGAAGCTTGACTGTAATTTGGAATTGGATTCGGGCTTTTTTTGCGCAGTCTAGGTGGGAGGCGTTGATATTAAGTTTTCGGACTTAATTGAGCCATCAGTGAGAGACCACTCTAAAAGAGCTAGAATTCTAATAGGATTCCTTGAATCAGGATCCTTGACAGTTTCAGATGGACAGTTTGACTGGGGCGGTGACCTTGATTATTGGGGTGTTTATCAAGTGATTGATAAATTTAACCGAGCTATATGCTGGGACGTCTGTACTTTGTATTTTAAAATATTCACATTATTCCGTTATCTATTTTAAAGTATAAAAGTTGAAGATTTAACTTTACGAGGATTAGACCGTAAAAATAAGTTAATGCAGATAATCAGCAGGGAAGTCCTCTACTTATTGTATGACCCCTCAACGACTACACGCTTGGCTCTTAGTTAATAAGATGATGATATAGTCTGAACTTTATGGCGACATAAAGTTGAGTTAGAAACTCAACGTTAAGACTTTGCTTTAAATTGCAAAGACAAAAAAAAAATGATTTTAACTAATACACAAAGAGAAATTATTATAGGATGTACTTTAGGTGATTTACACATAGAACAAAGTCCTAATGGACAAAAAGCAAGATTAGTATTTGAACATAGTATTAAACAAACAAATTACGTTTTACATTTATATGAAATTTTCAAAGATTGGGTTCCAGGAGAAGTCAAAACACGAGAAAGAAAAAATGGAACTAAGTTAATTGGGTTTAAAACAAAATATGATGCAGTATTTAGATTCTATAGACAACAATTCTATGATATAAATGGAAAGAAAATAGTTTCAAAAATACTTAATAAAGTTTTAACTGCTCGTTCTATAGCTTATTGGTATATGGATGATGGATCACTAAAATCAAAACAATCTAAAGGTGTAATTTTAAATACACACAATTTTTCTAAAAAAGAAGTTGAAGCTTTATGTTTTAGTTTAAATGATAAATTTCAATTACAGTGTAAACCTAGAAAACAAAAACATCTTGTAAATAATGAAACGCGTATTTATTATCAAATTTATATATCCGGTTATAGTTATGATATACTAAGAAAATTAATTTTTGATTATTTATTACCTGAAATGTATTATAAATTTCCTAAACCGCGAAGTATAAAAAAAATTTAACGAACACAATTGCCCAAAAGGTAACGGAGGTGTGCAAAGGTTCCCTCAAGCTGGACGGAAATCAGCTGTAGAGTGCAAAGGTATAAGGGAGCTTGACTGCAAGACCAACAAGTCGAGCAGAGGCGAAAGCCGGCCTTAGTGATCCGACGGTTCCGAGTGGAAGGGCCGTCGCTCAACGGATAAAAGTTACTCTAGGGATAACAGGCTGATCTCCCCCAAGAGTTCACATCGACGGGGAGGTTTGGCACCTCGATGTCGTTTCATCGCAACCTGGGGCTGGAGTAGGTCCCAAGGGTTGGGCTGTTCGCCCATAAAAGCGGTACGTGAGATGGGTTCAGAACGTAGAATAGCTGCGTTGATAAACAGTAATGTTTATCTAGCATCGGCTTATATCGGTGAAGCCTTCTTTAGTTGAACTGGCTAAAATGGTAATACCGAGGGAAGATTAAACAGTATAAATAAATATGAATAAACTATCTTCAGAAGAAAAAGCTTATATTGCTGGTTTTTTAGATGGCGACGGAAGTATAAATGCACAAATTGTAAAAAGAGAAGATTATGTATTGAAATTTCAAATTCGTGTAAGTATTACCTTTTTTCAAAAAACAAATAGACACTGGTTTTTAATAAAATTATATAAAAAACTATCTTATGGAACATTAAGGAAAAGACCTGATGGTATGTCTGAATACGCTATCGTAGGTATAAATAGTGTCGAAAATGTTTTAAATTTATTGCTTCCATATATTGAACTTAAAAAGCCGCAAGCTAAACTTTTATTAGAAATTATTCAAAATATGCCTAAAGTAAAAAATGATCCACAAGCTTTTTTAAAGCTATGTGAAAAAGTAGATAAATTTATAAATTTAAATGACTCTAAAAAACGAGAAATAAATTATCAAACAGTAAGATCAACATTAGGTTTATAAACTAGTTTATTCCCCGTAGAGACTAAACTACTATTAAATTAATATAATATTTCAGTAGTTTGATAGTTTAAAAGGTTTTTTAAATTATAACACGCCGACTCCTTTTATTATTAAAAAAGGATGAAGATATAGTCCATGCCTTTTGGAAACATCAGGATTAAACATGCGCGAGACAGTTCGGTCCATATCCGGTATAAGCGTAAGAGCATTGAGAGGATCTCAACATTGTACGAGAGGACCCGAAGGGACGTACCGATGGTGTACCAGTTCTTATGCCAATAGGAAACGCTGGGTAGCTATGTACGGAGTGGATAATCGCTGAAAGCATTTAAGTGAGAAGCCCACCTCAAGATGAATGCTCTCTATTAGATCGCGGCAAGACAAGCCGATAGATTGGCATCAAGTGTAAGATTAGTAATAATTTCAGCTGAGATGTACAAAGGATCGATTGATTTTGACCTTATATAATAAAATAAAATAAAATAATAAAATTTTTGGTGTCTTAGCTAATTCGGAACAACACTATACCATCTCGAACTAGATTGTTAAACGAATTAGGGGTGACGATAGTAAGGGGGTAGCCCTTTGTGAAAATAACCTGATGCCAATTTATAAAATTTAAAATAAATATTTCTTTGCTTTATATTTATTTTATATTTATACTCCCCTGCTTCCTCTGCTTCCTCCATACTCAGAGGATTAACCTTAACCTTTTGATGAAAATCTTTTAAAAAAAATCGTATAAAAGTTGATTACTCAAACTCAAAGGATTCATCAAAAGTAAAAATCTTATAGATTTTAGTTTGGTTTTGGTTTTGGTCCCTTAATAAGAAATAAAAAATATATAATAATAATAAAAATTAAGAGTTAAATACTATAAAAACACATTTTATTAATGTATATTTTTTTATAAAAAAATATTTTGTTTTAATAATTTTATAAAACAATAATTTTTTACTAGTATTATAAAATATTTGTTTTTAGGAGTAATATAATGACAATTAGTCCACCAGAACGCGAAGCAAAAAAAGTGAAAATAGTTGTTGATCGTGACCCAGTTGAAACTAGTTTTGAAAAATGGGCAAAACCTGGACACTTTTCTCGAAGTTTAGCAAAAGGACCAACAACAACAACTTGGATTTGGAATTTACATGCAGATGTTCATGATTTTGATGCTCATACGTCAGATTTAGAAGACATTTCACGTAAAATTTTTAGTGCACACTTTGGACAATTAGGTGTAATTTTTATTTGGTTATCGGGTATGTATTTTCATGGAGCTCGTTTTTCAAATTACGAAGCATGGTTAAGTGATCCTACGCATATTAAACCAAGTGCACAAGTAGTTTGGCCAATTGTTGGTCAAGAAATTTTAAATGGAGATGTAGGTGGTGGTTTCCAAGGTGTTCAAATCACTTCTGGTTTTTTCCAATTATGGAGAGCTAGTGGAATTACAACTGAACTACAATTATATTCTACAGCAATTGGTGGCTTAGTAATGGCAGCAGCTATGTTTTTTGCTGGTTGGTTCCATTATCACAAAAGTGCACCAAAATTAGAATGGTTTCAAAATGTTGAATCTATGTTAAATCACCATTTAGCTGGTTTACTTGGTTTAGGTAGTTTAGCTTGGGCAGGACATCAGATTCATGTTTCATTACCAGTTAATAAATTATTAGATGCAGGTGTTGATCCACAAGAAATCCCACTACCACATGAATTATTATTAAATCCAAGTTTAATGGCTCAGTTATACCCTAGTTTTAAACAAGGTTTAACACCATTCTTTACTTTAAATTGGTCTGAATATAGTGATTTTTTAACATTCCAAGGCGGTTTAAACCCAGTAACAGGTGGTTTATGGTTAACTGATACAGCACACCATCATTTAGCAATTGCTGTCTTATTTATTGTAGCAGGTCATATGTACCGTACTAATTGGGGTATTGGACATAGTATGAAAGAAATTTTAGAAGCACATAAAGGTCCATTTACTGGTGAAGGGCATAGTGGTTTATATGAAATTTTAACAACTTCATGGCACGCTCAATTAGCAATTAACTTAGCTTTATTTGGATCATTATCTATTATTGTGGCTCATCACATGTATGCTATGCCGCCTTACCCTTATTTGGCAACTGATTATGCTACACAATTATCTTTATTTACACATCATAATTGGATTGGAGGTTTTTGTATAGTTGGGGCTGGAGCACATGCTGCTATTTTCATGGTTCGTGATTATAATCCAACAAATAACTATAATAATTTATTAGATCGTATGATTCGTCATCGAGATGCTATTATTTCTCATTTAAATTGGGTTTGTATTTTTTTAGGGTTCCATAGTTTTGGGCTTTATATACACAACGATACATTAAGTGCATTAGGCCGTCCTGCAGATATGTTCTCAGATACAGCAATTCAATTACAACCAGTTTTTGCTCAATGGATCCAAAAAACGCATTTCTTAGCACCAAATAGTACTGCTCCTAATGCTTTAGCAGGTACAAGTCCATCTTGGGGTGGAGATGTTGTAGCTGTTGGTGGTAAAGTTGCAATGATGCCTATTTCATTAGGAACATCAGATTTCTTGGTTCATCACATACATGCGTTTACAATTCACGTAACAGTACTAATTCTATTAAAAGGTGTATTATTTGCACGTAGTTCTCGCCTAATTCCTGATAAATCTAATTTAGGTTTCCGTTTCCCTTGTGACGGGCCAGGTCGTGGTGGAACATGTCAAGTTTCAGCATGGGATCATGTTTTCTTAGGTTTATTCTGGATGTATAATTCATTATCAATTGTAATTTTCCATTTTAGTTGGAAAATGCAATCAGATGTTTGGGGTACAGTAAATGCTTCTGGAATTTCACATATTACGGGAGGTAATTTTGCCCAAAGTGCTAATACTATTAATGGTTGGTTACGTGATTTCTTATGGGCACAATCGGCACAAGTTATTCAATCTTATGGTTCAGCATTATCTGCATACGGTTTAATTTTCTTAGGTGCACACTTTGTATGGGCATTTAGTCTTATGTTCTTATTCAGTGGACGTGGCTATTGGCAAGAATTAATTGAATCAATTTTATGGGCTCACAATAAATTAAAAGTTGCTCCAGCTATTCAACCTCGTGCTTTAAGTATTACTCAAGGTCGAGCTGTTGGTGTTGCACATTATTTATTAGGAGGGATTGCTACAACTTGGTCATTCTTCTTAGCTCGTGTAATTTCCGTAGGTTAATGTTTTATTAATTATTTGTTTTATTAATTATTTATTTTATTAAAAATAAATAATTAATAAAATATTTTATAATATAAATAAATAAGTATAAAAATAAACTTTTTTAAAAAATTTACTATTTTATTTGCAATATAAAATATTTATTATATATTTAAATATATAATAAATATTTTATACAAATAAAAAAATTGTTAATCCGTAATTTTATTTATTTACTTTATTTTTATTAATTATGTCTCATTCTGTAAAAATCTATGATACATGTATTGGTTGCACTCAATGTGTACGTGCATGTCCTACTGATGTATTAGAAATGGTACCTTGGGATGGTTGTAAAGCAGCCCAAATTGCTTCTGCTCCTCGAACTGAAGATTGTGTTGGTTGTAAGCGTTGCGAAAGTGCATGCCCTACTGATTATCTAAGTGTACGAGTATATTTAGGTCCAGAAACAACTCGTAGTATGGGATTAGCTTATTAAGAAATTATTAAGAAGTTATTTGTTTTCTTTATTAAATAGAGAAAACAAATAACTTTATTAGATAATTAAAAATGTTTTATAATACAAAATTTTTAAAATTATTAAACTCTTTTTATTTTAATGTTTTAAATAAATTTAAATTTATAGAAAAATATTTTGTTATTTATATATTTTTACTATTATTAGGTTTTGTTTGTGGTAATTTATTCGGTACTTTTTTAATCTTTTTTAGAGTTTATACAAATTGGGATGGTTTAATTATTATAGCAACAATTTTATTTATTGAATTTATAAATTTTATAACATATATAAAATCATTTAAATATCATAAATTAAACAAATTTTTTTTAAAAATATATAAAAATAAAAAATTTTTTTTATTATTTAAAAATTTAAAATTTTTGAATTTTTATAAAATGGGTTTATTACTAGGTTTTTTTATAGACGCTTTTAAAGTAGGTAGTTAATTTTTATTATATAAATTATTAATATTTAATTTATAATTTATATAATACATAAAAATTTCACTTTTGAATCCTTTGCCCTTTTGATGACCATGACCCCCCTTTGCATAAAAAAAAACATTTTTAAATACCCTTGAAATATAAATATAAACTTTTGATGATCCTGAGTAATCAAAAGTAGGGGAATATAAATATAAATATAAATATAAAGCAAGGGAGTATAAATTTAAAGCAAAGGAAATATAATATAATTAAAAATTTATTAAATGTTTAATATTAATTTAGAAACCAGTCTTATAAATATAAATTTTATCATTTTATTTGTAGCAATGATTTTATATTGGTTAAAATCATCTTTTTTTTTAAAAGGTTTTAATAACTTACCTGATATATTTATTATAATTAGTAATATATTACAATTTTCATTTCTTTGTATTCGTTGGGTAAATTCAAACCATTTCCCTTT
Source organism: Ulva mutabilis (assembly GCA_900538255.1). NCBI lineage: Eukaryota > Viridiplantae > Chlorophyta > Ulvophyceae > Ulvales > Ulvaceae > Ulva > Ulva mutabilis. Next base: position 105,630 of record UNSF01000178.1, read on the forward strand.
AAGTAATTTATATGAATCACTTTTATTTTTATCTTATAGTTTAACTAGTATATTAATTATTTTTAATATAACCGTTGAATTAAAAAAAAAGAATTATTTTAAAAATTTTTATACTAATATAGTATCATTATTTTTAAAAAATAATAATAAAATAAATAAAACAATGTATTCAAATAATTCATTTTTAAACTCTATTTTTGGCTCCATTTTAACACCACTAATTTTACTATTAAATACTTTTGCTAATTTTAGTTTGCCTGTTGAATTAAAAACAGTAAATGCTTTAGTCCCTGCGCTTAAATCTAATTGGTTATTAATGCATGTAACAGTTATGATATTAAGCTATGCTGCATTATTATGCGGTTGCTTATTTTCAATAGCTTATTTAATTTTAACTTTTGTAAGTAATTTTTTATATAATAAAAATAAAAAGCTTTTATTATTAGATAAAAATAATTTAGATTCTGAAAATTTTTTATATGAAAATTCTAACTCAACCTTTTCTTTTGATTACTCAAAGGATTCATCAAAAGTTAAAAAAGTTAATTTAGCTTTTAATTCTTATTTTTTTGATATAAATAAAACTAAAAATATAGAATTTGAAAACACAACTAGTAAAAAAGATTTTATAATAGATAATTTAGGTTCTGTAATGTTAACCTTAGATAATTTAAGTTATAGAATTTTAGGTCTAGGTTTTCCTTTATTGACAATGGGTTTATTATCTGGGGCTGTTTGGGCTAATCAAACATGGGGTTCTTATTGGAGTTGGGATCCTAAAGAAACTTGGGCTTTAATTACTTGGTTTATATTCGCAATTTATTTCCATACTCGTTTATCAAAAGGATGGAGCGGTTTCAAATCTTCTTTATTAGCTAGTTTTGGTTTTGTAATTATTTGGGTTTGTTATTTAGGTGTTAATTTAATGGGTAAAGGTTTACATAGTTATGGCTTTTTATCATAATAATTATGGGCTAGGAGGGATTTGAACCCCCGACACCACGGTTCGTAGCCGTGTGCTCTAGTCCACTGAGCTACAAGCCCTATTTTTATATTTTACTATACTATAATTATATTTATTATAATTAAATTTTACAAGCTCTATTTATTCGAAGGAAATTTAATATGTTTTTTATTAACGCATTAAAAGATTATGTTGATCATATTAATGATATTTTATTTATTTTAAATGAAAATTTTAATGCCTTTATTTTTTTTAAATCGATTTTTTTATATATTGGTAATTCTTTAAGTATATTTTTTATTTATTTGTTATCTTTTAAATGGTTAACTGATTTTGTAGAGTTACCAGCAAATTTTAAACATAATTATATAGCAATTTTAGAAGGTAAGAATTTATTTGAAACAGCGCTTGAAATTGAGCTTGATAAAAGTTTTTTTTCATTTTTTGAAAATTCATCATTAAACTCCAAAAATTTTTTTACGGGATTTTTAAATAGTTTTTTTTTAGTTCTTCCTTTTTCAATACCACAATTATTAACAATTAGAGCTCTAATTATTAACGGATTACCAGCTGGTATTTTTGCTGCTTTAGGGACAATATGTGGTCAATTTATTTTTTTTAGTTCTATTTTATTTGGTTTTGAATTTTTAATTTTACCTTTTTTAACTTTTGAACCTTTTAATCTTTTGTTAGGTTTTTTTTTATTGGTAAATTTACTTTATAATATGATTCATAATCCGAATATGAAAATTATAAACTTTTATCAAAAAGATATTCTATTCAAATTATTTGGATTAAATTTTATTTTATCTTGGACTGAACAAACATCTATCTATAATTATTTTGGTAATTTAACCGTTAATGGATATTCTAATTTATTACAAACTAATGAAAATATTGAAAATTTTTTTTTAAATAATTTTTCTTATTTAATTGGTATTTTAATAGGTAGTGTAGTTTTTACATCGTTATTTGGTTTATTAATAATAAATAGTTATAATTTTATTTCTAATACTATATGTTCTAAAATTCCATTTATTATTGTAAACGAACGTTTTCATTATATTAGTTTATTTATAACAACAATTTTATGTTTTAATAATATTCCTTATTATGGTTTTGACTATTTAATTTATGGTCCATTAGGTTTTGTTTCTGAAGATAAATTTTTAGAAAATACTCTTCCTAAACCTATTTATAGCTCTTTTAGAACAAATAAAGATAAGATGTCTGTCATAAATATAGCTACAAACCCATTAAATTTTGATAAGTCAGATTTAATAAAAAAAGATACCACAAACTATTTAAAATATGAACAATATAGTTTAGAATCTGAAAGTTTATGGAAAAATAGATTTAATTTAAGAACAGATCAAAGAAGTAGTACCCGTAAACAAATCAATAGTACTAAACAAAATAATTTCAAACAAATTAAATTTGAAGTTCCTAATTATGAAACACCTAATTTAGAATTATATAGTACAAAACTTCAGAAAAAAGAAAACGCAATTGAAGAAATTTTTACTCAATTATTTAGAAACGATATTTATTTAGGCTATCAAGATGCTAATTCAAAAAATCAAATAAAACAAGTTCAAGTTCATCGCGAATTTAGAGAAAAATATTATAGTAACCCTGTATATAAAGCTTTAATGCATTTGGATATGCATCCTTTTTTATGGGGACAACCTAATTCTTATAATTTAACAGTCAATGATGAAATTGATTTATTTAAACGTCGACTTATTTTACAAAATTATTTAAATACTATTCAAGATTATAAAAAATTAGTTATTAATAATAAAGAATCATATGCTGAAAAAGTTTATAATCAACAATTTAAAGGTTCTTTAAGTTTAATAAGACATTTTAATGCCGTTAATTTAAATTTTGATATTAATAAAAATGATTCTTTAAACTCAGAATTTAATTATAAAAAAGTTTTAAAATTTGATCAACCAAAATACAACAATTTTTCAAATGAAAATAAAATTTTTTTACATGAAGAATTAAATAAAACTAATTTAGATCCAGCAAAATATATGGTATTAAATAATACTACTCCACTATATATTGGGTGGGATTCTTCATTACGAAAATTTCTTATTAAAGCTAGTTTTGTACCAGAAAATTTAAATTCAGGTGATTTTAGTTCCTTTTGTTTTGATTACTCAAAGGATTCATCAGAGTATTCAAAAGCAGAGCAAGATTATTTTAAAGATAACAAAAATATAGCATCTAAAAATTTACCTTTTTATTTTACTTTTCAATCATGGTCACCCGCAATTGAAAATATTAAAAATCAATCAAATTTAATTCTTAAATTACCGTCATTAGAACTTTCACCTGAACAATTAGATAATTTTAAACAAATATTACAATTTGATACAAATAAAAATAATGAGTCTCGTAATTTAAAAACAAGTACAAAAAAAGTTATAAGTTCAAAAACAAGTGACTACTTATTAAATAGATTACCAAATTATAACTGGTATTGGGCAAAATCAAAATTAGATTCAAAATCAAAAAAATATTTAGAATTAGGCGAAACTTTACCAACAAGATTAGATGGCATTGCATGGCCCGGTATTAATGATAAATTATTAATTAATAAATTATTAAATAAATTATAATTATTAATAATTGACAACATATAAAAAAATTTTTATTATATAATTTTAATATATATATATATATTAAAATTATATATGCGAACATAGTTTAGAGGTAAAATATCGCCTTGCCAAGGCGAGGTCGGGGGTTCGATTCCCCCTGTTCGCAATATTTTAAAAATTAAAATTGACATAATTTATATATTATTTTATAATAATATATAACAAACAAATAATTTGTTTGGGAAAAATTTTTAACTTTTAAAAATAAATATAAATAAATATGACTGCAATTTTAGAACGCCGCGAAGCTTCATCTTTATGGGCTCGCTTCTGTGAATGGGTAACTTCAACTGAAAACCGTTTATACGTAGGTTGGTTTGGTGTTATCATGATCCCAACATTATTAACAGCTGTTTCAGTATACATCATCGCATTTGTTGCTGCACCACCTGTAGACATCGATGGTATCCGTGAGCCAGTTTCTGGTTCATTATTATACGGAAACAACATCATTTCTGGTGCTGTAGTTCCAACTTCAAACGCTATTGGTTTACACTTCTACCCAATCTGGGAAGCTGCTTCTGTAGATGAGTGGTTATACAACGGTGGTCCGTACCAATTAATCGTTTGTCACTTCTTCTTAGGTGTATGTTGTTACATGGGTCGTGAGTGGGAATTATCTTTCCGTTTAGGTATGCGTCCATGGATCGCAGTAGCTTACTCAGCTCCTGTAGCTGCAGCATCTGCTGTATTCATCGTTTACCCAATTGGTCAAGGTTCATTCTCTGACGGTATGCCTTTAGGTATCTCAGGTACTTTCAACTTCATGATCGTATTCCAAGCTGAACACAACATCTTAATGCACCCATTCCACATGTTAGGTGTAGCTGGTGTATTCGGTGGATCTTTATTCTCAGCAATGCACGGTTCATTAGTAACTTCATCTTTAATTCGTGAAACTACTGAAAACGAATCTGCTAACGAAGGTTACAAATTCGGACAAGAAGAAGAAACTTACAACATCGTAGCTGCTCACGGTTACTTTGGTCGTTTAATCTTCCAATATGCATCATTCAACAACTCACGTTCATTACACTTCTTCTTAGCTGCTTGGCCAGTTGTAGGTATTTGGTTCACTGCTTTAGGTATTTCAACTATGGCATTCAACTTAAACGGTTTCAACTTCAACCAATCAATTGTTGACTCTCAAGGTCGTGTATTAAACTCTTGGGCTGATATCATCAACCGTGCTAACTTAGGTATGGAAGTAATGCACGAGCGTAACGCTCACAACTTCCCATTAGATTTAGCATCAGTTGAAGCTCCTTCAATCAATGGTTAATCTTTTTTTTTATTAATTATCACTTTTTTAAAAGTGATAATTAATACATAACATAAATAATACAAATAATAAATAATACAAATAAAAATTTTTTTTAATAAAAATAATTCAATTAAAGACATATATAACTAAGATTTTGATTATCAAAAAAATTTTATTTTGAATATCCTTTCCCGCAAGGGAGCAAAACAATCCAAAGGCAATAAAAGTAAATATTTTTTAAAACATAAAAATAAATATAACAAATAGGTAATAATAAAAGTTATGTTTTAAGTCTTAAAACATATACAATTTTGTAATCTTGTATGACGCTTGCTTTGGATCTCCTTTATTAAGTTATTAAAGGATTTCTCTTTTAGGAGTGTTAAGCGAAGTACTTCTTGCTTTTTATCCGCTAAATTATACAAGTCCAAGATATTTCTTACAAGCCCAGTATTAACTAATTCACTTATAACTCGATCACCAAGGCCTTTAATATTAAGTCCATCAGGTGAGCCAAAATGCTTAATTGATTCAATTAACTGCTTCTTTAAACTTATTTAGACAATATAACTGATTACCGGTTTTATTTAAGACAAGCAGGCTATTGCATGAAGGGCAATACGACGGCTTAATAAACTTCTTCAGCTTTGGTGGTCTCTTCTTAAGGTTTACCCCATTTACCTTTGGTATAACATCTCCCGCCCTCTCCAAGAAAACAATATCGCCAACTCTTATGTCTAATCTTTCGATTTCGGCATAAATAAAATTGTGTAGAGTCGCTCTATTTATCTTTACGCCACCAATTTCTACTGTTTCTAATTTCGCAACTGGGGTAATGGTAATCACGCCTGACCGTCCAACTTGAAAAAGGATACCTAATAATATAGTCTCACAAATAACCGCAGGGAACTTATAAGCGATTGCATAATTTGGAGCTTTGTTATTTTCCCCAATCTTATCCTGTAAAAGGAAATTATCTACCTTGATAACTACCCCATCTATGTCGTAGTCAAGAGAAGGTCTCTTCTTTGACAATTTTTCTATAATTTCAAGGAGACGTTTACTTTTAGTAAATAGATAAAAGCTGGGGTTTATACTAAATCCCATATTGTCTAAATATTTTAATGTATCCCTTTGATTGATAAAACTTCCTGTAGATCGCTACAGAACCCTATACCATAAGCAAAATAATTTAATTTAGCTAAAATTTGCTTTTTCTTTTACTATGCCTTAAATTTCGGTTCGGCAATTAGATTTTTTATTTATTTAAACGTTGTTTTGGTTAAAAGAATCGAAACAGCTCAGGAGTATATGGAACGTCTTGACTTGGAAAATGCTCCTGATTTTGTTAAGGAAATAGTAAATTATTTTATAAAAAACCCCGATGCTTTGAATAATCTTTTTCAGGAAATTCAAAAGACTTTGGGTAAAGACATCTTAGAAGAAATTGCTAAGATTAATTTAACATTGATGAACCAAGAATTAGTTCTTGATTCAATTTTAAAGTTAGTAAAGAATATTCCTCTACTTTACTTGATGATTACAAATATAGGGGCTTCTATGAAAGAAGGATCTAGCAGTCTTCCTTCTACGCTATTACCTGTTCCCCCTACGCAGGGGGAGTCATCTAGCAATAGCCCTCAAACTATAGTCAAAGATATCGGATCCCGAACTGATGCCCAGGGCTCAGAAGCATTTGATCCTTTACATATGGTCCCGAGAGGTGGTGAGTTAGATGGGCAATTAAATCCATCTCAGCAACCATTACTTAATTCGCCGGGAGGCGAAGAAGGTTTAGGAAACCGAGGGATTGGTAACAGAACTAATCTGGTGCCAGAAATTTCGGTGTTGCAATCGGGGGAAAAGGTGTTGCAATCGGGGGAATCGGTGTTAGAATCAGAAGGTGTTTCACCTGAAAATACAAGTAGCGGTCCCCTTAGCATTAGCTACCCCCCTGGAACCAGAGATTCTTCAGGTTCTGGCTTCATTGATAAGGGTGTACAGGCAGGTCTTCCACAAATTGAAGCAGCGTTGCGTAAAGAAATCGGTCAAGAGATGCGTATGCAAATTGGGGACGAGTTGCGTATAAAAATCCTAGAAGACCGGGCAAAATTTAAAAATAAAATTGCTCGAACATCAATTTATTTAATTGGTGGGATTGCGGGGGCTTGTGTAACAGGAGCGGGTATTAGGGCCGTTGTACGCAATATTAGATCAAGCAAAATAGGGAAAAATTTACCAGATCCGTCAATTAAAAACATGAATACCGAGGCTGGGGGGGATTTTCCGATAAACTCTGATTTTTTAATAAATTCCCCTTTTAACGGATTCGGGGGCTCTTTCAGGTAGCGGTGATTCAGGAAATGGGGGTATAAATTTTCCACCTCTTGCTTATGGTAATCCCTATTTTGATGGGCTACCATTTTATTTCAAGCCTCTAATAATTGGTGCATTTTTAGGAGTATTATTTTATTTTTTAAAAAATCTGCTTAAATCAGTTGAGGCAATCTCAAAAAGTACTAGACGTAGTGTTAAGGATACGCCTATAGGTATTTTGATTGCTAGTATCTTAGCTTTTATACGAAAAATTGCAAAGGCCTTGATAAAATATATCCGTGAAGGATTTAAACGTTTTATCCAATGGGTCAAAAATTGGGGTAAGCGAATTTTAGATTGGATAAAAAAGAATCCGAAGACCGCAGGAGCAGTGATTTCTACTCTAGGATCCTTGTCTAATTGGTTTCTGCCTTTTTTTAGATTATTAAAATTATTTTTATTATTTATTTTCAAAAATATTCGTTTTATCTTATTTGCAATTGGAAGTTTGTATTTAAGCTTTCCTTTTTATGCGGAACCTTTTTTGAAAAAACCATTTTTTAGCAAATTTTCTAAATATTTAGAAGACCTAATAAAAGGGGTTACAAATGGTATATCGGGTATATACGAAACATTTAATAATTATATTCAAGATTTTTTGAGTATGGTCAAATCATTTGTTCCCTTCTGGGCATTTCCTATACTAAAAATAACGTTTGCCTTTTTTATATATTCAATTCCGTTGTTTATCTTAATCAGTTTAGTTAGACGTTTAGTTATAGCATATCTTTTATTCATAGAAGGTAAACAAAAGATAAAAGATTTAAAAGAATCCAAAGAAAAATTTGGATTGATTAAAACTAAAAACCAATCTGGTGACATAATTTACACTAATGATCAGGATAAAATACGTGAGCAATTGAAAAAACAAGAAGACGCTACAAAACAAGCCAAAGAAGCGATGATTCCTTTGGTAGTAGTCATGTCAATTTTTATTAATAACCTAAAAAACATCGTAATTTAGGTTATTAATAATTAATAAAATAAAATTTAAATAAACTATGAATTCTCAAATAAAATGCAATCTTTCAACGTACTTAATTGCTAGATATGCCAATCAAGCAGTCTTTCTTATTAAACCGGAGGCAAAGAAAAACCCTGCAGGACCTTTTAACCTAATTACAGGTATTGACGTTAATAACTCGTTAAAAGGATTTAACGAAGGGCATAAATACAAAGAATTTTTTGGACGGTGAATATTTAATTGATATTGATTTTCCAAAGAATAATATTAACACAGTTTTATTAAAAGGAAATTTTAAAAAATTTTTGTATCAAATATTAGCTAAAGATCCTAAAATATCGGGAGGATGCATAGAAACGATCCAAGAAACGAAACACGGTTTTCATATTTTTTGCGAGGGAGACTATCTTCTCAAACAAAAAACTGTTTATAGTAATTTGGGTGTTAAATATGAAGTTTTTTCAAATAATTTGAATTCAAATTCAAATTTAACAATAATAGGTCGGGACTATAATTATCCAGATAAAGATACACTTTATCAAATAGCACTCCTTACCCCCGAAGTGCTAAATCAAGTCTTTGTGAATATACAAAAAACGACTAGGTTTATGGGGAATCTATTATTAGACACCCAATCGCATATCAGATCCGGTATACAACCTGATATTCCTATCCCCCCGGATTCCGTCATACCAATAGGTGAAAGAAATAACCGTTTATACTCATATTCAAAAACGTATGCTAATAAAAAGCTTACTATGAATTTAAATAAATGGGCAACAGAAAACCCAGTTGATGAAAATGAACTCTTAAATACTGTATTAAGAGATAGTCTATTTAATAACCCTACCAAAGAAGAAGATCTAAGGGTTGGAGAACAAGGGATACAGGGTAGGGAAGAACTTGATAGGGATCTAGAGGAGGTAGAAAACCTTCAACATTTGGAAATACAGGATTTAAAAACGCTCGACCCCACAATGCTTGATAAGGTCGTTTATCAGCCAGCTTTTAAAATTAATCAATTACCGATCGATGCTAAGGTAATTTTATATTTTTTAAAACATTCTAAACTAGCCGGTAAACTTGTTTTTATTGATAGTTTTTATATTTTTCAGGATTCGGAGGATAATCTTTGGAAAAAGGATTCCGGTGATTATATTAATCAAATGGCAGTCAGCATTATGTTACAACAACCAAATGCAAGTTTGGCTGGATATATTATGTCAAAAAAAAAAATTTTTTCGACAAATTGGCAGAATTTGTGAAAATAACTACACCTTCTTTTACCAAAAAATCTGCCTTCATTGGTAAAACTCTTGATCTCGTGAATAAAAAAATTTATTATTCAAATAAAAATGATTTTTTAACAAACATCTTACCTTTTGCGTTAAGACAGGGAAATTATCATTTAGACTTTTATAGCAGTGATTTCTGCAATTTGTGGGTATAGCACTGAAAGAATAAATCTTCTTAGACTTGCATTTAATAAGTTAATATTCCCTGATAAAGGATCCCAGCAAATTGTATATATTTATGGCGGACCAAAAACAGGTAAAAGTTCGATTGCTGATTTTATAAAATCAATTCATAACGATGATATGAAAGCGGCAAATTTTGAAGCACTTAATAAACCGTTTGAAGCGTCAAATTTAATTCATCTTAAAATAATTTACATGGGCGACGTAACTTATTTAAAAAACGTAAGTGAGTTAAAAAAATGGCAAGGTCGAGACTTTATACAAACTGAACGTAAGTTTGAACATACAAACGTTTCAAATTGTTTTTCAGGGACTATTTTTATGACAAGTAACTACCCTCCTGAAAGAGCTATGGGGGTAATTAATGATGAAGCCCTAAGTTCTCGAATGTTAACCGTGCCCTTGGAATTTGTAGTTATACAAGAAAACCCTTACTTCAGTGGACCTTTTAATTTTACAGATTTTTTACAAAGGTTTAAAGAAGATATTATCTACTGGGCCTTGACCGTCCCTGAAAAATTAAGAGAACAACCTCGCGTTGATCTTTTAAAGTATTCCGGTAGTGAATCGGTTTATGGTACTTTGAAATCAAATCTCATTTACGGGGATTTTCAAATACCTATCAATATCAATAAGGTGGGGCCTATTAGACAGTTTTTAGAAGAGCGTATAAAATTGTCAGAACAGGTTAAGCCTTTCCAAAAAATTGTAGGTTATTTATTTGCAAAAACAATAAGTACCATTTCAAGGGACTACTTTAATCGGAAGCCGCCTATATTAAGCATTAAAGATTTTAAAACAGAAAATTTTAGGCTTGATATTCTGGATTTTATGTATGCCACTGAGTTTTTTAATAGGGAAGATGGATTTTTCATGCTGGGTAATAAGAAAAAAATATCTTATAGCCACCCTTTAGAAGACAATCTTCAGAACACCCTTTTTGAGGTATATTTTACTTACAGAAACCCATATAAGTCTCCTTTCCCAGAAACCTATATCTTTTTAATTGACCCTACAAAAGTTAATCATTTTTTTAAAAAGATAGGTGATAATAAATTTTTAAACGCTATGCGGGAAGAATACGAAACTTTTGGGGAAAAGAAAAAACTACCTCAGTTATCAGGTAAAGAGTTATTTTTTGAATACTTAAACTGGCTTACGGTTAATCCAGATCACGTATTTAAAAATATCGCCTTAAATACTGATTTTTACGGGCTGTTTTTAGATGAAGTATTAGTTCATTTAAAGGGGTTATACAAGTATCCTTTTGAAACTACAATACGTAGCAAAGAGGGGGTTTCGTTTCTAGGAATTGAATGGAGAAACCGCGAAAGCTGGGAAGTAATGAGGGAATCCAGTCTTCTTAGACAATTTGATCCTTATTATGGTGAATGGCAGGGGGTTCTTGAGAAAGGTAGTTCAGAAATCAATTGGAATATTTTTGTAAAACCCTGTGAAAATAGTCAAAAACATTCATTAGTTCAGGTAGATATTTCATTTGCGGAATATTTTAGATGTCCCGCTATATTTGGTATTCTCGAACAATTCAATACCATTCCTTGGGAAAATCAGGTTTATATTTCTCAAAATCTGGCAATAGAGAATCACCGGGTAGAAAGTTTGAATAAATTTACGGATGCATTAGAAGACCCGCCTGAACAAATCATTTTAAGTAATTATTTGGACGATCATTACGAAAAATTGAGTGCTGTCAGTAGAGATTATCTATTACGTAGCTTTGTTTTTCACAGTGGTTTAATAGCCAATAGGTTTGATGTAAATAATGGACAATCAGGATCATATTTACCGAGCTTTAAATCGCGACACAATTCTACTGTTAATAGATTGGTAAAAGAAAACTCTGAGACAAGCTTGATAATTGACCAGAGCGACAGGGAATCTGGTCCGATAAAAACACCTTCTGGTGAAATTAGTTTACAAATGGAATCTATTAAAACACCTTTTACTAATATTGTAACACCTATACCTGAGGTTACTACATCTTTTTTATCACATAAGGGAGATCCTACTGTTTATCAAAAAGGAACCAATTCCATTAAAGACGATGTAGGTGTGCCGCTCCATTATAAACCCCGTGAGGGAACAGATAATCAGAACTCTGAATCTTTTCCGTATAACCCTAAAAATGATTCAGTTGTCATGAAAATAAGTGGAGCTGATTATAAATTATATAAGGGTTATTCAAATCAAAAAATTAATTTTTTAAAAAATATTTCATGGGCCCATGTAAAAGATAATTATATCAAGACCTTAGGCCAACAACCGGATATTTTCTCTAAACGCGAAAATTTTATTATTGATTTTGATATTCTTAACTTTGATTTGTCAAAATTCGATTATTGTTCTTTCGATGAACTTGAAGGATATACCGACATAACTCAAGTATGTTCTTCTTTAAAGAAGAATTGGTGTTCTTTAAAAGAAGTTCTTGGTTTAATACAATTTATTGACTTACCGAAGACTTACTATCCGGATAGACCATATGAGGACTTAAACGTCAGTCTTATGCTAAGACCTCTGATTATTTGTTTCTGGAAAAATTCGGTAGGGAATGTTAATAGTCAATTCAATAAGCTATTTTCAGAATCCCTTTTATTAAAGGTACAGGAAGATGTAAAAAAGGTTAAGACGAATACACAAATAGGTAGACGATGGCCCGATAGAATAAGAGATTTTTCCGAGGAATGTTTCTTACCCGAGAGTGCTTTTTACACTTTAAATAATTTTATTTATTTACTTCTTTTACTTAATTATTTAATTATTTCCCCCCAATTTATTATTTAATTATTTCAGTATTATATTGAAAATAATTAATAATTATTTTTTATTAATAATTTTTATTATCCCAATTAATTATTTATTTAATTCTTTTATTTATTTAATTCCTTTATTTATTATTTGTTTATTAATAAATTATTTGTTTATTAATAATTAAATAATTCCATAATAAACAAATATTGAATTAAAATAATTAATAAATTTATTATTTTATTATTTTATTATTTTATTATTTTATTATTTTATTATTTTATTATTTTATCCCAATTAGTTATTAAATTAAATTTTATTTTATTATTATTTTATTATTTAATTCTTTACTTATTTTATTATTTAATTATGCGAATTAGCTATTGAATTAAAATAATTAATCATTTTTTATTTAATAAAATAATTAATCATTTTTTATTAAATAAAATAATTAAGCATTTTTATCCAATTAGTTATTAAACATAATTTATTAATTATTTTATTAATTATTTTATTAAATTTAATAATTATTTAATTATTTTTCTATTTAATAATTTAATTATTTAATTATTTAATTATTTAATTATTTTATTATTTTATTATTTTATTATTTATAGAGAACTAATTAATAATGTACAGGCTTTTTTCAAACACATTTTCGATCAAGTTCCCCACACCTCTAAAATAAGTACCCCTCACCTCTGAAATAAGTTTACCACACTTTCTGACAAGTCTACCTCACTTTATCCCAAGTTGACCACACTTTTTGACAAGTTTACCACACTATCCGAACCCGACGGTATTGATAATAAAGAGTAAGACTCTTTATTATCATCCTCGACAGGAGTGGCCAGAACGCCTACTTCGACTTTACACCCAAGTCCATATAGCTTTTCACCAAATGGCGTAAGTGCCTGATTTAACTCCTCGCCAAGACCTTCAACATCCAAGGTTCCTTCGCTCAATCCCAGGACTGATAAACCGTCTGCTTCAATTAGAGTCGGGATTATTAAATCTTTTCTCTTCGAAGAAAGAATAACATCTAAAACCTTATAGATACAAAGGAATTCTATGGCAACCAAAGTATCCGAAACTAACCGGATCCCAGGAGAAGAAGAGTTTCGGACTTGTTGCTTCGTTAGGGCCTTTGTTAGAGGGATAGGTATACAAGGGTTCATTCCCATACTCCCTCTGGACATCCTTAACATATTTTGATAGCCCTTGAATACCTTTATTAAAGGGAGAATACAACCAAGTTTTCGCGAGCTTTTCTTTTATAACAATATCCCTTACCGGATCGGAAGAAAGTTTTATACTTGGTTCCATTCCCACGCTGTAATTTTTCCCTTGTTTTTAAAATAGCAGTGGTATTACTTAGGTCAGCGCCTTGAATCCCTTTATAATAAAGGGCTTTAAGTGCTTTTACCTGTTATCCCTACTTTTATTAATAAACTAAAAAATATAAATCTTGCCATAACCAAAATATTTGCTTTATTATAAAAACCAAATAAAAATTTAATTAAAATAAAAAAAATTTTACAATATTAGTAATAATAATAATTGTTTAAAATATTTAATAGCCTTCTAGCGGAGTCGAACCGCTAACTTTCGGTTTACAAGACCGATACTCTACCAATTGAGTTAAGAAGGCTTATTTTTCATAAAAAATAGTTATAGTAGTATTATATTAGAAATTAAAATAAAAAACAACAGATTTGTTGTTTTTTATTTGTTGTTTTTTATTTTAATTTGTTTTACTTTTCAATTAGATTTATTGATTTAATATCTGGTGAATGGATTGGAAAAATTCTTTCAATGCCTATACCTTTTGATAATCTTCTAACTGTAATAGTTGAATTCAACCCAGCTAAATGCTGCGATATTATCTTACCGCTATAAGATTGAATTCTTTTTTTATTACCTTCTTGTATTAAAACATCAATTGAAACAGTATTTCCAATTTTAAACGAAGGTAAGTCCGGTTTTAAATAATCTGATTCAATATGTTTAATTAATTTATTTAATTTCATTTTTTCTTTTTATAAATAAAAATTTTAATTATTCTAAAATTTTAGAAACTACGCCAGCACCAACAGTACGACCTCCTTCACGAATTGCAAAACGCATATTGTCTTCAATAGCAATAGGTTGAATTAATTCAACAACCATTTTTACTCGATCTCCTGGAATTACCATTTTTGTTTCAGATCCATCGTCTGCTGTAAAGTTTTCAATTTTACCTGTAACATCAGTTGTTCTAACATAAAATTGAGGTCGGTAACCTGGGAAAAATGGAGTGTGGCGACCACCTTCGTCTTTTGTTAAAACATAAACTTGTGCTTCAAATTTTGTATGAGGTTCAATTGAATTTGGAGCAGCAATTACCATACCTCGTTGAATTTCATCTTTTTGAACACCTCGAAGTAATACACCTACATTATCTCCCGCAACTGTTTCATCTAAAGTTTTCTGGAACATTTCTAATCCAGTAACTGTTACATTTTTTGTATCCCCTAATCCAACAAGATCTACTGTTTCACCTGTTTTTAAAACACCACGTTCAACACGTCCAGTTGCAACAGTTCCACGACCAGTAATAGAGAATACATCTTCTATTGCCATTAAGAATGTTTTATCTGTTTCACGCTCAGGAGTTGGAATATAATTATCAACTTCTTTCATTAAATCATAGATTTTATTAACCCATTTGTTATCAGAAACATCAGTACCTTCAATTAACGCCTCTAGTGCTAGTAAAGCCGAACCTGTTACAATAGGTATATCTTCACCGGGAAATTCATAAGCATCAAGTGTTTCTTGAACTTCTAATTGAACTAACTCTAATAATTCAGCATCATCTACTTGATCTTCTTTATTTAAAAAAACAACAATATTAGGAACACCTACTTGTTTAGCTAATAACAAATGCTCTTTCGTTTGTGGCATAGGGCCATCAGCACCTGATACAACTAGAATAGCGCCATCCATTTGAGCTGCACCTGTAATCATATTTTTAACATAATCAGCGTGACCAGGACAATCAACATGGGCATAATGACGATTTTCTGTTTCGTATTCTACGTGCGCTGTATTAATAGTAATTCCTCGTGCTTTTTCTTCAGGTGCAGAGTCGATTTCATCATATTTTTTACCCTTGTTTCCACTAAATTTTTGTAGTGCCATAGTAATAGCAGCAGTTAATGTTGTTTTACCATGATCAACATGACCTATAGTTCCAATATTAACATGTGGTTTTAATCTTTCAAATTTTTCGCGAGCCATAGTTTATATATATATATTTTTTAAATAAAAATTTTAATTTTTGCTTGATTCTTTTGCCTTTTGGATATAACAAAAGCAAAGGAAGTATTAATAAAAAATTAATTATATATTAAATTTTTAAAAAGAAGCTTTTCTATTTTATTATTACCAAGAAGATTTAGATAATCCAGGTAATAAACAGTTATGGGCCATTTCTCTTAAAACATGGCGCGATAATCCAAAATTTCTATAGTAGCCTTTCGGACGTCCTGTAATTAAACAACGATTGTTAAGTCTAGTAGCGGAACTATTTCTAGGTAGTTTTTGTAATTTACTATATAAATTTATTTTTTCATCTAAAAATTTCTCTTGTTTTATTTTTGTTTTTAAAGTTTGACGTTTTATTTTATACTTATCAACTAATTTTTCACGTTTTTTTTGACGTGCAATTAAACTTTTTTTTGCCATTTTTTATTTTAATAATAATAATTATATAATATTTAAGAAAAAACATTTTTTATTTTTCCTTAAATATTATTTTAATAATATTTTAAATATTAGTCAAATTTATAAGTTTTATAGACTTTATATATACATAGTAGCGGAGTAGGGGAATCGAACCCCTAGCTTCAGCTTGGAAGGCTGAGGTATTACCACTATACGAACTCCGCTTTTTTTATAATATTTTTTATAAAAAATATAAATACTATTGTATAAAAAATAGAGTTTCTTGTCAACTAATTAAGTTTTTGGAATATTTGAATTTAAATAAAAAAAAAATTATAATATTTAAAAAACTGGGTTGTTTCTCCCACTTTTTTATTAAAAATATAAAAATGAAACAAAATAATTTAATTTTATTTTTTATTTCAAGGAGTTAAAAAATGGCAGGAACTACAGGAGAACGCCCGTTTTCAGATATTTTAACAAGTATTCGTTACTGGGTTATTCACAGTATTACAATTCCTTCTTTATTTATTGCTGGTTGGCTATTTGTAAGTACCGGTTTAGCTTATGATGTTTTTGGTACACCACGTCCAAATGAATACTTTACAGAAGATCGTCAAGAAGCTCCATTAATTACGGATCGTTTTAATGCATTAGAACAAGTAAAACAATTATCAGCAATTAATTAAAAAAATAATTAAATTTAATTATTTTAAAATATTTTTAACAATTTATTAATTATGTCATCAAAAAAATCAACATATACTTATCCAATTTTCACTGTTCGTTGGTTATCTGTACATGCTTTAGCTGTACCTACAGTTTTCTTTTTAGGCGCTATTACAGCTATGCAATTTATTCAACGTTAATATAAACTTTATTTCCTTTGCTTCAAATTACCTTGCTTTCCCAAGGCCAAGGAATATAAATTTTTTTGATTTTATTTGATTTGATTTGATCCAAGGGGGTCATCAAAATCGTATAAAAGTTGATTACTCAAAGGCAAAATAAACAATAAAGGTTATCTATTTCTTTTATTTTTAAAAGAAAATCATTTTATTACGAAGGATTTTTAAGGTTATGAATAAACCAAACCCAAATAAACAAACTGTAGAATTAAATCGTACAAGTCTATACTGGGGTTTATTACTTATTTTTGTATTAGCTGTTTTATTTTCGAGTTATATTTTTAATTAATATTAATTAAAAATAAATTATTATAATAAAAATTTTGTTTTAATTATTATTTAATTATTATTTAATTATTAATAATAATTAACAAAATAAAAAAATTTAAATGAAGGTTAAATAAATGTCAAATACTGGAACAACTGGACGTATTCCTTTATGGCTTGTAGGTGTTGTAGTAGGAGTTGCTGCTATTGGTTTATTAGCCATTTTCTTTTATGGTTCATATTCAGGTTTAGGATCATCTCTTTAATATTTTTATATTTTATTTATTAAAAAATTAAATTTTTTAATTTATATATTAGTATTCAGTATAGTTGTTAAAAAATAATATTTATATTAAAAAAATATTTTAGTATGACTTTTTTATTAGCAAAATTACCTGAAGCATATGCACCTTTTGATCCTATCGTAGATATATTACCTATTATTCCGGTATTTTTTTTACTTTTAGCTTTTGTTTGGCAAGCTTCAGTAAGTTTTCGTTAATTAAATTAATATAAAATAACTTATATAAATATATATATAGTTTTTTTATATTAGTAAATTAATTGCAATATTTATTTCTATTAATCAAATAGATATAATAATTTTAATAAATTAAACTAAAAAAAAAATGAATTTCGAAATTATACTTCAATTGACATCATTATTATTTATTGTTGCTGCAGGTCCATTAGTTATTGTATTATTATCAACACAAACAGATAACGGATTATAATAAACTTTTCTTTTGCTGCTTGCTATATGCATATTCCTATGAGGACAAACTTTTTTTTCAAATTGCAAAAGCAAGGGCGTCATCAAAGGATTCATCAAAAGTTATAAAAATTTAATTATTTAGTCAATAAATAATTAATTATAAAAAATAAATTAAAAAATAAAGGAAAAATTATGATTTTAGAAAACCAAATTTTTATTGCTTTATTTATTGCATTAATTAATGGTATTTTTGCTGTTCGTTTAGGAATCGCTTTATACAAATAATTATTTTAATAATAAAAATAAGAAATTTTAATTTTAGTTTTTATAAATATTATAATATTTATAAAAACTAAATTACTATTTATTTTATAAAAACTCGGGATGACAGGATTCGAACCTGCGACCACCTGTACCCAAAACAGGTGCGCTACCAAACTGCGCTACATCCCGAAATAACTTTTAAGTTTACTAGTATATAGTATATAATTTTTTACACTATTATCAAATACTAATATATAATTTTTTACATATTATAAAATAATAATGTAAAAAATTATATAAAAATATAAATTAACTATTCAATCATAGCATGATATGTGGCTACAGTTGATGGTGAAATTTTATTTAAATAACGAAAAATCCAATATTTGAATATAGTATCTAATAAAACGGGAAATGTTGCAACAAATAAAAAAATAAAATTTTCATTTGGCGGGAAACCAAACCTATTTAAAAAGAATTCTAAAAATAATTCCCATCCACGAGGTGAATGAAAACCAACTAAAAGATTAGTACTTAAAATCAGCAAAGCTGATTTTAAAGTATCACTTAAACTATAAATAAATTCAACTAAAAAAGATTTAAAAATAATAATTTGTGGTTTTAAAATAATAATAACTAAAATTAAAGTTCCAAATGTAATTAAATCCCCAAAAAAATTAGTTAATGCTTCTATACTTTTCTGATTATAATTATTTGCTAAATCTAATGTTTTTTTTTGAATTTGAGATTTTAGGATTACTGGAAATTCTAATGCATTAAAACCTGTTTCATAGGTAGCCCAATTTGGTGTTTCATATCGTGTAGGAGTTAAAAAATAATCAAAATATAAAACTTCTTCGAAATCTTGAAGCTCAGTTAACGCCTCCTTTTCTAAATAAGAATTTAAAAATATATCATCTTGTTGTTTATTCCATAAATAATCAGTTAAAGGAATTAAAATAAAAGTTTTAGCTAAAAAATTTATTATTAATGGAATAAAAATTAAACTTAATAATGACTGTAAAGAAACTAAAATTTGATATCTAGAAATACGAAATTCTTCAATTACTAAAGTATTAGAATTTTGAAAAAGTTGTGTTAAAAATCTATTTAAAGTTCTAATGATAGATCGTGGTATAATTCCAACAGGTTCAATAGAACGAGGAAGTTTTGTCTTACTTTTAAAACGAATATTATTGTTATTATACATATAAAATTATAAAAACTAAAAATGTTTATTTCTAACTTTTAAAAGTTAGAAATAAACATATTAAACTAAGTCTTTTTGCAAAAATTGCGCTAATTCAGCTGCCAATACTTCAATTTCTTCTAATGTCATTGGTTGCCCAACTCGTGTTAACGGTATTTGTCTTTGACCTTTTACACAAAGATAAATGGTTCTACGAGGATTTAAACCATCTTTTAATTCTAAACGAATTGCTGTAACCTCATCAATTGGATAAGTTAAGTCAATACGTCTATTTTTACCAGGAAATCCCCAGCGAAAGATTCGAACTACACCATTTTGTTTATCAAAAATATTAAACCCGCCACCAACACTCCATAAAATAGTTAAACCTAGATAACAACTAAAAAGAATGGCTAATAAACCATAAAAACACATTACTAATCCCTGAGGGAAAAAAATAATATTATCTGCGTGAATTATTGGTAATATATTTGAATTAAAATAACTTGATAAACCAGTTAATAGAAAATCTATACCTCCAATAGCGCAAATAATAGCCCAAATATAATTACTTGTTCTTCTTGAACCAACGACAACATAACGACGAATTAAATTACTATTCATAAATTCATATTAAAATTTTAAATTTTTTTTTTATAAAAAAAAATTAGTTTATTACAGGAATATAACCTAATTTTTTATACGGAGCCTGTCTATTAAAATTCATTATTTCATATAATGCATTTTTTAAAAAGCATCTTGGTATAATTAAATCAACCAAACCGTGATGTAATAAATATTCTGAAGTTTGAAAATTATCAGGTAATTTTTCTTTAAGAGTCTGTTCAATTACACGACGTCCAGCAAAACCTATCACTGCATTCGGTTCTGCAATAATTAAATCTCCTAGCATAGCAAAACTAGCAGTTACACCACCTGTAGTAGGTGAAGTTAAAATAGAAATATATAATAACTTTGCACAAGATTGATGTATATGTAAAGCGGCAGAAATTTTTGCCATTTGCATTAAACTTAGAATACCTTCTTGCATTCGAGCACCACCAGACGCACAAACTAAAATTAGTGTTAAACCTTTTTTAGTTGCATATTCAATTAATCTAGTTATTTTTTCACCAACAACCGATCCCATACTACCACCCATAAAGTCAAATGCCATAACACCTAAAGCAACGGGAACATTATTTATAAGTCCTGTCCCTGTTTGAATAGCATCTTGAAAACTTGTTCGTTTTTGAGCTTCCTGTAATCTATCTGGATAGGTTTTTTTATCTTTAAATTTTAAAGGGTCACATGGTGAAATTGTTTCATATAATGGTCGCCATGAACCTGAATCAATTAAATTTTCAATTCGATCAGTACTATTAATTCTTAAATTAGATCCGCATTCAATACAAACATAATGTTGCTTTTTAAGATGTTTTATATAAAGAATAACACCACAATAATCACAACGAGTCCATAATGCATTATCATTAGAGTTATTTATTTCTAAATTGTTTTTTTCTAATTCTTGTTTTGAAATAGATGAATTATTTATTAATAATTCTTGTTTACGTTTTTTTTTTACCCAAGCTAAAATTGACATATTTTTTTAGATTCCATTTTTTTTATTAATTTTTTTTATTATATAAAAAACTAATAACTAAATTATTTTAATACTGATGAAGCAATTTGATCAACCAAACCATATTTTTTTGCTTCATGTGCAGACATAAATTGATCTCTATTTATATCTTTAGATATTCGAGCTAATGTTTGGCCTGTTCTATTAGAATAAATTGAAACAACTTCATCACGAATTCTTAGCATTTCTTCTGCTTCTGATAATACAAGTGACGTTTGACCTTGACTACCACCTGCTGGTTGGTGAATCATAATTCTACAATGAGGTAAAGCTAATCTTTTACCACGAGTTCCCCCAGCTAAAACTAAAGAAGCCATTGATGCCGCTGTTCCAATACAAATAGTAGTTACATCTGATTGGATATAATTCATAGCATCGTAAACTCCAATACCACATGTTACTGAACCACCTGGAGAATTAATATAAAGAAAAATTCCTTGAGATTTATCTTCTGCATTTAAATATAACATAATACCAATTAATTGGTTTGCTAATTCATCATCTAAATCTTGACATAAAAATAAAATACGATCTCGGTATAAGCGATTGTATAAATCAACCCATTGAGCTGTTTCTTCTCCAGGTAAACGATAAGGTACTTTAGGAACACCAATAGGCATAATATTTTATAAAAAAAAATAATATTAACATTTCAATTGTTTATAATTATTTAATTTTAATTATATTTTATTAAAATGCAATGATAAAATGCCAGGAACCAGAATCGAACTGGTGACACTAAGATTTTCAATCTTATGCTCTAACCAACTGAGCTATCCCGGCTATATATTATTATTATAATATAATAAATATTTTTTGTCAATTTATTTATATTTTGTGTAAGCTTTAAAGCTTACACAAAATATAAATAATAATAGAAATTAGTATTTATGTTATTTATGTTTAAAATAAACCTAAAGTTAATGAAATATCAATTGGTAATGTTGCACCAATACCTAACCAAATTGCCGCTACTGTACCAATTAAAAAAACAGTTGTAGCTACAGGTCTACGGAATGGGTTTTGAAATTTATTAATGTTTTCGATAAACGGAACTGTAATTAAACCTGCAGGAACAGCTGCCATTAATAAAACACCTAATAATTTGTTTGGAACTGTACGTAAAAGTTGGAAAGTTGGGTAGAAATACCATTCTGGTAAAATTTCTAATGGTGTTGCAAATGGATTTGCAGGTTCACCAATAGCTGCAGGATCTAAAACTGCTAAACCAATAACACATGCGAATGTCCCAAAAATAGTAACTGGGAACATGTATAATAAATCATTAGGCCAAGCAGGTTCACCGTAATAATTATGTCCCATACCTTTAGCTAATTTTGCTCGTAATACTGGATCTGTTAAATCTGGTTTTTTAATAACAGCCATTTTTTATCTCCTTATTTTTAAATATATTTAATTTTTTTTTATAATAATTTTTTCTCTACTTATATATTAATACACAACAATTATTAATTATTGTGTATTAATATGAATTATTTTTATAGTGGACCAGAGATACCTTGCTTACGGATCATTAAGAAATGCATTAACATAAATACTGCAGTTAATAATGGTAAAACAAAAGTATGTAAACTATAAAAACGTGTTAATGTTGCTTGCTAAAAAGAATTTGATTCTTTTGTGGACCATATCATTAAATTTTTTAACTACTTATTTAATTAATTTTTTTGTGTTTAGATTTTGATATTCTAATAATCATACCAAAGATAACAAAAATCAACCCATGCTTTATAATTTAATGTGTTTTCTTCTGCTAAATAAGCTTTTAAACTTTTTAATTTAAAATATTTTTTTAGCATAAAAAGCCGTTTTTTTTTTGAACTTCTAAGCGGATATTTTTTTGTATATTCAATAAATTGTGGTATATTATTTAGACTAATCGTGTAAATATGGGTTTCATAACGACTATCTTTGCCCACTTTTCGAATTGTTCCAAATCCAAAAGCTTCCTTAAAGATTATGATATTTTCAAAATACTTATTTGCAATTGATATTTCAATTTGATGGCTACCACGAGCTTTTTTTAAACGATCAATTTTTCCAAAAACACCACTCTTTATTGAATCTTCTTTAGAGGCTTTGTTAACTCGAATACATATTGTACCATCCGCATCAAAAAAACCTGAAATATAAGCATTGTCTGCCGTTAATGATTTCGCTTCTATATAAACTATATTAAAATGAGAACAAATTGTTTTAAATTGTTTAACTCGAATTGTATTACGAATATTACCATTAATACGATTTATTAATTCAAGCATACCATCTTTATGACCTAGTCTATATCTAATTGAAAAACTTTGCTTACGACGTTTTATATTTCCGCCTAGTTTTTGCTTTATTTGATTTAATAAATTTTCGTCTTTAAGAGGCATAGTAATTTCTAATACAGCAGCCTTATTTTTTTGAATAGTTAAATATCCATCACCATCAATAACACCAGCTAACCATTCATTCCATTTTAAGTCATTAATATCATAAGTATTTTTTTGATTTTGTATTAAAAGCATTTTTATAAAATTTATAAATTAAATAAATAATAGTAGAAAAATTTAGAAGGCGTATGGTCTCTGAGGTTTTTTACTCTACACCATCTTATTAGAGATTAGATTAAAGAAGTAAATTACCTGCTGATTGTTTTTTTGTTAAATAAATATAAACTATATTAAAATCTAAAATTTAGTTTAACATTTTAATCAAATTATGACCAAAATAGGACTTATATATAAAATATAAAAATTATTTTATTTTGCCGCTTATATTTTGGTATTGTTTAAAACTAAAAAATTTTCCAGCATATAGCCTTCTTCGAAAAAATATATATATATATACTATATATTTTTTGGGCCAAACTAAAATTTTAACCTACACCTACACCACCACGTAATAATTCAACTAATGTTGTTCCTACAACAGGAATTGCATCAGGTACACCTGTTACAATTTTAACAGCCCAGTATCCTACTTGGTCCCACGGTAATGAATAACCCGTTACACCAAAAGAAACAGTACAAACTGCCATAGTTACTCCTGTTACCCACGTTAATTCACGAGGACGTTTAAATCCTCCTGTTAAATAAACACGACAAACGTGTAAAATCATTGATAAAACCATCATAGATGCTGACCAGCGGTGTATTGAACGAATTAACCAACCGAAGTTTACTTCTGTCATTAGGTAATTAATTGAAGCAAAAGCTTCTGCTACTGTTGGACGATAATAAAAAGTCATCGCAAAACCTGTTGCTACTTGTACTAAAAAACAAGTAAATGTAATTCCGCCTAAACAATAAAATATATTTACATGAGGAGGAACATATTTGTTATAGTCGATACTCAATTTCACATAAATGCTTATATGAGATACCTCTAATTCAAAACCGTACGTGAGATTTTCACCTCATACGGCTCCTGGTATATTAGAAATTAATCATGCAAACTTTTATTTTTTTTTTTCTACCATGGTTATGTAAATGACATGAACGATGTAATGCCACAAGATTGCGGACATTATTGTTCTTGTTATTTCCATCAACATGATGAAGTTCTATTATGTCATCTACTTTGAAACGTATTTTACAATTTTTACACTTAAATTCTTGAAATCTAATTGAACGTAGTTTTGGACCAGAAAATCTTTTATTTCCCCGCCTTGCCCAATAGAGCCAGTCGTTGTCATAAGGAGATTTGGTTTGAATTGCAGGTATGTGACCGTTTACTTTAAAGGTATGGCCAGTGTAAATGTCAGAGACACATTTTACCCGTAAATTTCGTTCCATTTTGCTATTCTTTCTTAGATATTCATTTGTCCATGAGTTGATATTCCATAAGTTGATTTGTCCCATATCGCAGTATTTGTGGTAATTAAACCATCCACGATAGATTACTTTAACTTTAGAAAGTCTTTCTTTCAAGGTGAATCGAGTGTCTCGCATTGTGGATTTAATCCTTTGGACCATTTGTTTGTAGTTCTTTTCTGAAGGATAACTAACAAACTTTTTATTGTTAAGTTTAACCTTAAAATGCCAGCCCAAAAAGTCAAAACCATCAGTGGCTTTAACTAATTGCGTTTTATTTTCTTTGATGTTAAGCCCTCTATCCGATAAGAATAGATCAATTTTATTTCTTAAGGTCGTCGCATCCTCATGAGGTTTTATAAAGTATATCAAATCATCTGCGTATCTGTAACCTCGTTGATATATTCTGGTTTTAGCGAATTGCTCATTCCATATGTCTTCAATACCATTTAATGCAATATTACATAGTAATGGGGAAATTACACCTCCTTGCGAAGTACCCTCTGTTGTGATTACCCTTTCCTTTAAAACACCCGCTTTGAGAGCAGACCATACTACATTCTTAGCTGATTGTGGTAGAATAATCATAGACATAAGTTTCTCATGATTAATTTTGTCAAAACATTTTTCAATATCAAGTTCGAGAATAGATTTCTCATATCCTCGTGAGGTTGATTGCAAATTTTTAAAAATATTATTTTGAATATCCCAGGTTGACCTTCCTGGTCTAAATCCAAATGATCCTCTGGATGCTTGAGCTTCGTATACCGGTTCTAGAGCATACTTGATAAGACATTGAACTGCTCTATCGTTAATGGTAGGTATGCCTAGAGGTCGTTTTTCACCATTTGGCTTAGGTATATATACCCTTCGAAGTTTTTGGTGACCCCAATTCGATAAATCGATTAGGTTTTCTGTCAGTGCAAAGCGTTCTTTGTACGCAATGGATTTGATACCATCGACACCAGCAATTTCCTTACCAGTATTTAATTGAGACACTTGTCTAACAGCAAGGTACCTTGCGTTAGAAGAATTTAATAACAAAGTTTGTAATCGCTTAACGAGATTGTAATTTTTCGCTTTAGTTGCTTTGTATATTCTATGTTGTAACCGGAATAAATTTTGATCAAATTTTGACCAAGGTATAGTTTTCCATTTCTCAGCATAAGTTTGATCTTTAGCCATCATGAAATTTTGTCCTTCATAGTAAATATAGTCTTTATACCGTCAGGCAGTTACGCCATTTCCTACCCGAAACTACCATAAGCTAAATTTATTAAATAAAGCCACCCTAAATAAACCCAATTTGGGTTCTTTGGGGAGATAGATTTTCGTTTCTTTTCGTTCCAAATGTTGATTGATTGTTACCTTAGCTTTCTTCAATTCGCCTACTATAGTCTTGGGACTGCATATGATACAAGTACGTCTACGCAAGATTAATTATAGTTACCCAACTAGCTATATATACGTAAAACTGATAGGTGATATTAAGACGCTTTTTCAGAAGCTTCAGATTAACTTAAGCATAGTAACTTACCTAGAGGCAGTGTGGTGTTTTACGAATCACCTCTGATTCCCCTGTGTCTCCCAGCTTCAGCTCTATCAATAAATAGCACTGTGGGCACTTTTGGCGTCACTCCCGTCCCTGGGAGGATTGGATTTTCACCAATATCAACATTTAGTTATATTTTATCCTTAATTATCCGAATTACCTTAAATTAAATATTGGATATAATACTTTGGATTCGAGTTTATCTTATTGATAAAAACTTCGTCCAAAAACGAATCGCACACTTGTAATATCATCTGCAATTGCTTGAATTTCTAAACGTTCTTCAAACCAATCGTAAATTTTACTCATTTTTTTATAATTATTTAAATAATTTCATAAATAGACTAAATTAAATTTTATTAATTTTTATTAATATAATTATATATATTATAAATAATATAATTATTAAAATCAATTGTTAATTATAATAATGCCATATTTCTTTAAACTCTGTTTTAATTCAAACATGTCGTATTTTTTTAAAATTTCTAAATTAAAAATTTTATCATTAAACGTATAAAAAAAATTTGATTTAAATGAAACTAAATCTCCAATTTTATTAATATTAATTTTTTTTAAAATAAAATAAAGGCGTGAGGTCAATTTTAAATTTAAAATATCAAATTCTAAAATATTTTTTTTTACATTTTTATTTATATAAATTTTTTGTAATGTATGTTTTTTTTTATATTTTTTTAAATTTAAATTTATATGTTTTAATTTTTTAGATAATATTAAATTAGATTTTTTTAATTTTTTAGATAATATTAAATTAGATTTTTTTAATTTTTTATTTTTAGTTATTAAATAAAAATAAAAAAACTTATTTAGAAAATTATAATTTTTATAAAAAATAAAATTAATATTGTTAAATTGAATGAACTTATTTAAAAAAATATTATTTTTCATTATAAAAAAATTATTTTTTTTTTTATAAAAATAGCTATTAGTTAATTTTATAATTTTTTTATTAAAGTATAAAAAGTTAAATTTACTAAAATATAATTTTGTTCTATGTTGATTAAAAAAATTTATTTTAAATTGTTGTAAAGGCAAAAATAGGTTAATTAAAATTTTAACAGTTTGATGAATTGCAGAACGTGGGTCTATAGTTCCATTTGTCCAAATTTCTAATAATATTGTTTCTTTTTTTGTTATTGAATTTTTTACTTCTATTTTATAATTAACTTTTTTGATTGGAGAAAAAATAGCGTCAATTGGAAAATAACCTATCTTATCAAAATCAATTTTATTTATTTTTTCAAAGTAATTATTTTTATTATTATATACTAATTTATCAAATTCAGACAGTGTATTGTCAAAAATATAGTTTATTAGCTTATATTTTTTTTTTATTAATGAATTTGTTAATATATTAGAATTAGATAAAAATTGTTTTTTATTTAATTCACGTTGTTGTTTCCATTTTTTATATTTATTAAATAAAAATATATTTTTATTATTTGATAGTAAATTTGTTGGTTTTTGTTTTTCTAATAACTCTACTAATTTTGAATAATTTTTCGAACTAGGTGTATGTGTTAAATATTTTTTACCAGAATGAATCAAAAATTTTATATTTAATTGTCCTTTATGATTCAAAGTAGCAATATATTGATCTGGATCAATTGATTTTATAAAAAAGGGTAATTTTAAATCTCTAGCTCTTATAATACCGGGACCTTTAACATTTAAAAAACCTATTTGTGGTGAAAAAAATTTAAATTCAGATTTTAAAGTAATCTGTTTTATATTTAGCAATATATCTAAAATACATTCACGCATTCCGGGCAAAGTATCATATTCATGAGATGTACCAATAATTTTAACGAAAGTAATCGCCGTACCTGGTAATTCTGATAATAAGCCTCGTCTTAGTGTATTTGCAATCGTAAGTGCTTGTCCAGAACTCCATGGACCTAATTCAAATCTTCCATAAAATGTTGTTGAATTAACAATTTTAGAATCAATACATGATATTAAAGTATATTTCATTTTATTATATTATTTAATTAATTTTTAATTAATATGTATTTATATATTTAATTAAAAATTAATTAAATATATAAATACATATTAATTAAACACGTCTTTTTTTAGGTGATCGGCAACCGTTGTGAGCAATTCCTGTAATATCTCTAATTAAAGTGATTTGTAAACCAGCGTCGATTAATCCACGAATAGCTGTTTCACGTCCAGGACCTGCCCCTTTAACCATAACTTTGGCTTGTTTTAGGCCCTGATCCATTGATTGTCTTGCAGCAATTTCTGCGGCAGTTTTAGCTGCAAAAGGAGTAGATTTTCTTGCACCTTTAAAACCGCAAGAACCTGCTGAAGACCAAGAAATTACTTTACCTTTTAAATTTATAATTGTAACAATTGTATTATTAAATGTCGATTGAATATGAACAACTCCTTTAGGAAGTTTATTAGACTTTATTTTTTTTGATGTAACTTTTCGAATTTGTTTTGCCATAACTTTATTTTTTATTTAATTAACCTTGACGTTGTTTATGTTTTGGGTTTTTACAAATAACTAAAACTTTTCTTCCTCGTCGAATTAAACGACACTTATCACACATTTTTTTAACTGAAGGGCGTACTTTCATTTTAATTAAATACTTTTTTTTTAATATATTTTTCTTTCTCTTTTTTATTTATTATTTTTTTATTTGATTTAAAACGATAAATTATTCTACCGCGTGTTAAATCATATGGACTCAATTCAATAATTACTAAATCCCCTAATAAAATTTTAATAAAATTTCGTCGTATTTTCCCAGAAATGTGCGCAATAACTTGAAAACCATTTTCAAGCTCTACGCGAAATATTCCGATAAACATAGGTAAACATAATTAATAATTAATTTATTTGTTTTTCCCCGTTTCCACACCGTACATGAAACTTTCATTTCATACGGCGTTCTATAAAAAAATTAATTAATTTTTTTAATTAGAAGTTATTTCTCAACTATCATTACTAGTATCTTTGATATTTTACTTCTGCTCTAATTTTATATTAAAAAATTATAAAATTTTTCCTCGTTCCCTAAATTTTATCTATACAAAAATGTCATTAGGAATCTACTCTAAATATATTTTTTATACTTAAATAATTGGTCATTCATAATCTAAAATCTTACTAAACCAAAAAATATATTTTTTATATTCGTAGATTTGTCAATCTTTATTAGATATTCTATCCATAGACTTTATTTTAGATACCCGATTTATTATCTGTCCTTATAAATCCCTTGCTTTATATTTATACTCCCCTGCTTCCTCTGCTTCCTCCATACTCAGAGGATTAACCTTAATCTTTTGATGAAAATCTTTTAAAAAAAATCGTATAAAAGTTGAAAGGGGGATGGCAAATGAAAGTCAAAATAAACCGTCTTTATCGAGCTTCATACTTATAATATAGCATGTCGAAATTTTAGTAATAATGTTTTTAAATTAATTAATATTTTTAAATTAATTAATATTCATTCCATTATTTAAAAATAGAGTTCTATTAATATAATAATTTTTATATTAATGCCTAAGTTTATTAATTACTTAGAAACGAGTCACACTTAGATAAACACTGAGTCACGACACCTTGCATTTCAATTAAATTTTCTTTTTCTAAATTCAATTTACCAAATAGAAAATAATACTTCGCCACCAATTTTATTGTTTCTAGCTTCTTGGTCCGTCATTAAACCTTTTGATGTTGAAACAATAACAGTACCCATACCGTTTAATATTCTTGGAATATTTTTATAATTAGAATAAATACGAAGGCCGGGTGAACTTAAACGTTTTAAATTTGTTATACAAGGGTTTTTTAAATTACCACTATATTTTAATTTTATTTCAATTAAATCTAAAGGGTTTAATGATATTTTTACCGATTCAATGTATCCTTGTTTTTTTAAATTTCACTTATTCTCTGATTTGTTTTTGTATTTAAAATGCCAACAGTTTCATGTTTTGCTAAATTAGCATTACGTATACGTGTTAACATATCACTAATAGTATCATTTGTCATAATTTTAATTTTTATTTTAAAATAATATTTTTATATTTTTTTAAAAGGCATTCCAAATTCTTTTAATAAAGTTAATGCATCATTATCTGTTTTTTGCAGTTGTGATAATTGAAATATCCATACCTCGAATTTGATCAATTTTATCATAATCAATTTCGGGAAACATTAATTGCTCTTCTAAACCTAAACTATAATTTCCTACCCCATCAAAACTTTTAGGGTTTATTCCTTGAAAATCACGAATACGTGGTAAAGCTAAACAAATAAATCTATCTAAAAAAGCGTACATACGATCTCCTCGTAATGTAACACTAATACCAACAGCTGTTTTAGCACGAAGTTTAAAGGCTGCAATGGCTTTTTTTGAGCGTGTTAAGACACCACGTTGACCCGCAACTAAACTAATTTCGTTTAATGAAGTATCTAATATTTTGGAATTTAATGCTGCTTCTCCTAAACCCCTATTTATTACAATTTTGAAATTTTAGGTACTTGATGAATATTTTTAAATTTAACTGTTTAACTAGTTTTTGGTATAATTACTTCTTTATATTTTGTTTTTAAACGTTCCATATTGTATATTTTTTTTAAAAATTCCAAAATTTATTTTATTTTATTCACTGTATTTTATATAAATTTTATTTACTATAAAACTTCTGGCGCTAATGAAACATTTTTGTAAATCCTTTCTCTCAATTCTCTAGCAACTGGTCCAAAAACACGAGTTCCTCGAGGGTATCGTCTTTATTAATAATAACAGCAGCATTATCATCAAAGCGAATAAATGTTCCATTATTACGTTGTACTTCTTTACTAGTTCTTACAATAACAGCTCGAACTTTATCAGGATTTTTTTAAAGGCATATTTGGAGTAGCTTGTTTAATAACACCTATTATAATATCACCAATTTTTAGCACTTGGTTATAACTTCTCCAAAATACGAATACACATTAGCTTTTTGCGCCACTATTATCAGCAACATTTAAAATTGTTTGTGGTCTAATCATAATATTTATATTTTTTTTATTTATATATTATTTGTGTTTTTAATAGGCATTTTATGACCCTGCAATTGTTAAAGCTTTTTTGCTACCGGCGTTGTTACTCCTCTAATTCAAAAATAACTTTACCCGTTTTACAACAGAACCCAATATTCAGGTGTGCCTTTTCTGAACCCATACGACTTTCAGCAGCGCGCATTGTTTACAGGTTTATCAGGAAAAATTCTAATCCATAATTTACCATTACGTCTTACATAACGAGTTAATACACGACGACTGATTCAATTTGACGAGATTTAATCCAACCAGGTTCTACGCCCTGTAAACGAATCACCGTAAGCTATTTTATTACCACGGCTAGCTTTTCCACGCATTTTTCCACGATGATGTCTACGAAATTTTTGTTCTTTTTGGTTGTAACATAATTTATTTTAATTTAATTTTTTATATAATTTGATAATTTTATTATCATTAATTTAAGTTTTTTCTCCTTTAAATAACCAAACTTAATACCTAAAATTCCATAAATTGTTTTGCTGTTTTATAAGAATAATCAATATCAAAGCACCGCTAAAGTTTGAAAGCGGTACAACGTCCCTTTACGGACCCATTCTGTACGTGCAATTTTCAGCTCCGTTTAAGTCTACCAGCAATTTGTATTTTTATTCCTTTTAATTTAGTAAATTTGTACGATTTAAAGTTTTTTTTAAAGCGCTTCTAAAAGGAAACGTTCTTCTAATTGTTGAATTAAATAATCAGCCAATACTGAAGCTTCTGAATAAACATCCTCTACCTTAAAATATTTTAAAATAATTTCAACTTTAGGTAAATTTTTATTTAGACGTTTCTTATAACAAATATTTTCTAATATACTCTTTAATTCGGATAAACTTTCTTTTGT
>UNSF01000051.1:0-102500 GCA_900538255.1 Ulva mutabilis
TGGTCCTGGCATGACGCATTGCGCCGTCACGCATTGAGCCGGTGATGCGAAATGGGGACGTATGGGTTACGTCCTCTCGGCCGCGACAAGGCGGCTCGCAGACGATGACGTCACGCGCATGGTGTTCCAAGGGTGACGGTAACCCGATACGTCATGAGGACGTCACGTGCATGGCGTACCGTGGGTTACGTCACCGGGACGTCATCGGGACCGTCCGCCTGCGCGGACGACGGGGCCGTCATGCAGGACGTCACAGTTAGGACCTGTTCATGCTGCGCGATCAAAGGGGACGGTATGTTCGGACCGAAAGCCTACGCAGCGCCTCGCCAATGTTGATCAGTATGACGCCCGGACTAGTCTCCAATCAAGGGGAGACTGCATGTTAGATAGCATGTGCTTGTACGCGTAAGAGGCACCGTCGACAGGTAACGCTTGACAAGCGCTGGGCCGGGGCACGAAAGTAAGCTATCGTGCCCCCTGACGATCGGACAAGCCCACGGGGCAGACATGCTCCGATCGCATCGTCATGTTATAATGGATGAATTATATATAATGTGCTTGTACCTTTAATCAGGCACTGTAGGCAGATAACGCTGGATAAGCGCTGGGCCGAAGGCTCGACAGCGCACTAGCGAGTCGGATAACACATCCCAAGCTAACTGGCTTGGCGCTTTTGGCGCAGCCCCGACATCCCATTCCGAACCAAAAGGGTTCCAGATATGAGGAGTCGTCAAGTCCGTCGGGCTTGCAAGGGACTGGTCGCGTGCCGCTGAACTACGGTTAAAACGAGTGGCGGTACCGGATCGACAAAATGACATCAGGAGCAGCACCTTACTAGAAAGGAACACAGTTATCAGATATATGGGATGCGAATCACCTGACCGCTTGCATAGAGGATGCAAGCAGCTGACAGTCTCCGCGTCCCGCAACAACGCTGGGCACCGCTGGCAAGGAGTCCGCTGTACGCACTGGTCACCTCCGAATGATCTTAGTATAGATAAATAGTAAGAGCAAGGAGGAGCTCTGGAGACTGTCAGTCGCTCGAGTGACCGGCGACATCCAGCCACCTAACGTGGGGCGACAAGCGTGCCCGGGCGGTGCTGCGAGCGTCGAAACACAGTCTACATCGGCAAGATGTATATTCAACGATTGGATGGGAAGGTTGTGACGGCTTCAGTAGCATCGGCTGATAAACAGCGGCTATGAACAGTTGTCAGGCGTTAATTGCTTGCGCCTTGGGGCAGAGGCCTGCATTAGCCAGACCATTACTAGACAGGCATATTGGTCTGACACTGTCTATTCATGATCTGGGTGCGTTCGCCTTCCTGAATAAGATCGCTGACTTTGCTGCGGCTTCGGGGGCCGTGTCCAGGCGAGCGTTCTTGCAGAATGCCATGTGCGAACTCTCCACCACTCTGTGCCGTGGTGTGACGCGCCAGGTCCTCGCTGCGGCTCCGCTGCGTATGCGGCTGGCGGGCAGGGCGGTGGTGCCTGGCCGCGATGTCCCGTCGGACGTGCTATAGGCGGTCGCTGGCCGCCTTGCTGGACCGGGTGCCGCGGCTGCAGCAGCGCAGGCCGGCCCCGCGTCTGGTCGTGTTGCCCCGCCGAACCTTCCGCGAGCCACGTGGGGGGAGTGATGCGGCGCCGCTAGTGCCCTTCGCGCCCCGCCCCGAGGCCCCTGTCGGGCGGCCGGAGGGGGAGGGCTGGTACGCCTTGCACTGTGGGGGCGTGCGCCCCGGGCTCTCATGTGCGGGGGCCCGTGATGGAATGCTCCAGTGGGGCGGGATGGAGTGGGGGTGCTGCTGTAAGGGGGTCGGTGGTGGCTGGTTTTTGCTGGGGTGGGCAGTAGTGCGGTGGTGGTTGTTGCTGTGCGCGGTTGTGGCGCGGGTGCCGTAGTGGAGGGGTGCGGGAGTGCGCGTGCGTGTGGGTGCGTGGGTGTGGTTGTGTCGGCTGTGTCGGTTCGTTGTGGCTTTTTCGCCTGGAGAGTGATTGCTTTTTTGCTGGTGTCTACTTTCGGGGGTTTTGGCCGTCTACTTTCCTTCGTTGCCCTCGCTGCCGGGCTATTGCGTTCATCTCCGTGTAACACTGTCTATCATGATCTGTCTAGACTCGCGTGCGATAGCGATTTGAACGACGTGTACGCGTCCAAGCCTGCCGCGACTATCCGGTGGCCACTCGTCACCACCATCAATTGGTGGCTGCCGCGCTAGACGCCTAGCTCTGATGTCTGTGGGCCATATCTGTGGTAGATTTACGGTTTCAAATAGCAGCATCCTGTGCTTAATTGCGCTCGATGCGATCTCCACCTAGTGCTTAACCGACCTTGCAGCCAGCCAATGGAGCCACGTTCGCATACGGTGTCCACCGGTGCTGCCCATTGGAGCACTCGACCCGTCGCTCGAGTGTGATGCACACACGCCGCGGAGGCAGGATAATTACATCTGTATGCAACAGTGGGATGACTGATTCCGTAGTGCAGCGGGAAGGCTGCAAGTTATGCGCTTTCATCGCTTAGCGAGATCGTCGTGATTTGCGAGCCGATAGACAGGACTGTGGCTCTACCCATGGCTCAGATACCTCATTTACTTCAGCTGATGTAGATTACGGGGTGCTGTGGACCGAGGCGGCCTTCCCACGCGAGCTTGCCGCGGTGCCTCCCTCGACAGCGTTAATCCTACCATGGTCGGCTTGTGGCCCGTTCCTGTCGCGACTGCGGTCCGATTAGGCGGATCAGGCAGCACAGTGAACGCTGGAGTGCGTCTTGAGAGGCAGTACACCTGGGCCAGGCTTGTGGACGTCGGCGAGGCGCTACATGCCCGTACGCTGCACGCCTCGCAGCACCCATCGCCCTGGAGCCGACAACCGATGTACGAAGTCCTGCCCACGGCCTCCCGCTGCACCTGTACTTCGTGCTGTGGGGGAGAGCCGATGAGACGGGAAGGGAGCTTGGGGGTGCCGCTGCTGCACAGTTGCAAACCAGGGCCGTGCGCGGTGTGCGAGATTTCATAGACCTGTGCATGGCGGAGATGACCCGTGCGTACGGTACCCGGGAGGAAGACTTCGAGATTGTGGCTCTCCGGCGGGCGCCTACCACGTCTACAGCCCCACCCACACGCAGTTCCACATGCAGCTAGTGTTCAGGCATCCACACCATATGTTTGCCACGTTGGCAGAGGTGGGGTCCGTGGCAAGTGGGCTCATCCATAAGGCGTTCGAGGAGATGGCAGACTCCAAGTGGCCTCAACTCCTGCTCTTGACTGCGTACAATCTCAATGACACACCCCACAGTGTGGAGACAGCGAGCAGAGATCTCCCACGTCCGTGCTGCCCATCTGGATATCCACTGCCTCGCTGCCATATGCACTCCGCCACAAACTCGACTGGCAGCCCATCACCGGGAGTGTGCCATGCAGGGACCTGCAACTGCCGGGAGCAGCTCCAGCGCCCAGGCTCAAGGATGGTGAGATCCACTTCGACGGCCCCCATGGTCTGGGACAGGAGCCTGTCCACAACGGCGCTCGACCCCTGCTCGTATGATGGACCAGCGCGCAGCGTGTGGGAGACTTTCTTGTCTTCGCCGGCCACACCTGCAGTCGATCATGTCGGATGCCGCACCACGGCCGTCGTGCCGTTCAGCGAGGGCGGTGCATGCTTGATTGACCCGAACACAGCCTGCTGCAATTGTAGCCTACAGGCTGCGCTAGACCAATAGTGCAGAGTTGTCAGCTACCAGAGCGTGCAGCCACAAGAGGACCTGGCAGTGTGGTGCACTAGGGGAGGGATGGCGAGTGCCGTACCGCAGTTATAGACATGTAACAAACATGTGTGCAGTACCGCAAATGTAGACATGTCACCACAGGGTGTTACCGCGAGGCTGATGTGTGCATTGAGTACAACCATACACAACCATCACAAACGCCGATTGTACCTAAAGCATGTCAATAAAACAAGTTGTCGCTGTGATACACGCTGCAGTAACTTGGATTGGGTTGTTTTGGATTGGTAACCTTGCAGTGTCAAGGCAACGAATTACAGTGGCACCGCATAAACGAGTATGCAACATGCCGCTGCTCATGCGGCCGCGTCCCCCTCATCACCCCCGTCGTCACTGGGCTCTGCTTCATCTACTTGCGCGTCACCGCCCTCTCTTGCCGCATAAGTCGTACCACCCTCATCCTGCTTCCCCGCCTCTCCCGCGCTCGCTGGCCCCTGTTCACCGCAGACTTCATCAGGACCTTGTTCATCATCCCGCCGCTCTCCCATATCTCCCTCGTCATCCTCTAGGGCTGCAATGGCCTCCCTGTCCCCTTCTTGTAGTGTCTTGCGCCGCGCGACCCGTCTGTGGTACGTTCCCTTCCCTCTCCTAGCCCGCGGGTCCACGCTTGGAGGCAAGTCCTCTAGCTTGCGCTTGTGTTGCAATGCCGAAGTGGGCCGGGCTGGGGGCTGCGCCTTCATGCGGCTCCTGCCTGGGTCGAAGTCGTCATCCGAAACTGTAGCCTGTGATGATTGGGGCGCAGGGCCGCTCCGGCCGGCCTCGCTGTCGTCTCTGTGTTCCTCGCCCGCCGCATCCTCTGGCTGAGGGGTCGCCTGGAGACGGTCGCAGCATTCACCCCAAGCTTCAGCTAATTCCTCCTTGGTCATGCACTCCCCCCCAACCAGCTGCATAGCCTGCACCATTAAGTCAAACCATGGCTGAGTGTTGTGGGGGGTGAGGGTCCTGGCTCCCGTGAAAAAAGCCATAACCGCATCCACTAGTGCCTTCACCCTGTCATCTTCTTCCTTGGCTGATAGTTGTGTATCGGGCTCCAGGGGGCGAGGGCGCTCCACGGACACAACTATCCGGTCGTCCTGGGTGAGATCCACAAAGGCTGCACCAATAGTCTTGCGCCCTGCAGCAGCAGTTACAGGAAGTCGGTGTCTTCACATGGCTGCCGCAGCCGGCGATACATGCAATGTTCTGGGCACGTGTCGCGTGCTGTGGCATCATGACACACGAGAGTACCTTGTTTACAGCAGTCAGCTCGTCTATGTGGGCTGCACGGACAGAGTGCCTCCAGGCAGGGTTTGTGTCTATGAAAGCGCACTCTGTGTAGCGGAAACCCCCACGGCGGCAGTTCCCCCCGCATCGCCGACCTCCCGTGAGGGAATGGTCGCCCTGCTTCTACGCCCCGGATTCCTTCGTGGTGTCATGTTTGATTTATTGGGCTTATTCATCTTCCCCGCCGGCGGTTTGCGGGGCTTCCGTGCACCACCAGCCGGCTTGCCACCCACATTGCCATCGCCGTCCACCGACGAGTCCGCCGGTGCAGGTGGCGATGCTGGCGGCGGTGCACATAGCCCATTGTGCTGCAGGTCTGCTCCCTCCACCATTGCAAGCATGGTCGGTTCCCGATCATTGAGCAGGCGTTGGATGCAAGCCGTAGCCAGCTTGTGGACATCGGCTGCCGACGCAAGGGACGCTGACTTCACCTCCAGCGTAAACCACGCGGCAGCCGAACCTCCATCTGCGCCCTTGTGTTCCATGAACCACTCTACTGCAACGAATGCCCACTGCCACCAGCGGATGTCGATGCACGAACTTGCAAACTTAATGGCCTTTAGTTTAGGCGCCGTTCCGCTGGTGAAGGGGAAGATGAGGTTCGCTGCACACGGTAGTATTGTTTAGGATGCCGTACTGCCTGTCCTTATAGCAATTTGACGTGGGATCCAGGTTCGGTTAGTACGTGGGTGTGATAGTGACTCCAGGCAAAACACGGAGGCGCACCCTGAACAACTATCAGCGTCGCAATATTCGCGGCAGCCCAGCACTCCCACACGCCGTCCCACTCGGGCGTTCCCGCGTCCACCTCCTCCACCCCTATCGTATCATCCCTGACGTAATTGGAGAACGCCATCAAGAGCCTCGCATACCCGCGGATGTCGTTATCCACCGCTGAGCCACATTTGTCAATGCATTGCCAGTGTTGGATGAGGCCCAACGTGAGGTCCTCGTAGGAGGCCAGTGCTGATGGCGCCTGCACAGTGTTGCATCGGCTCAGATGCGGTACATGTACCACACGCGCCAGCGATGACGGTGTTACACCGTGAAGCGGACTGGACCGCCAGATCAATGGCCCGGTTGGTGAGGCCTGCCCAACTCACAGGACTGCAATGAATGCATGGGAGTGCACCTGATCCACTCCCGGCCACTTCTTTGCAGCGTATACGCACGCCATGCCCCCAACTTGTTGTGCAGCGGCACAGTACTGTCCCATGAGACCCATATCCTGAATGCAGTATAGGTTGTCAGAGCTCTTGCTGCCACTCGTCATAGGTCGTATCACACATGCATCTGCTATTCTGACCAGTGTTGGTGGTGCCCGCACCGCTTCCCCACACAGGTCTGGTGCGTTCCGCACCATCAGTTGTACCGTCCGGGCGCACGCCATCAGCTGTGTGAAGCGGGGTGACGGATACAGCTGCGAGGCGGCGCTTGCCTTGTTCTTGGTGGAGACGGGTTTCCGAATCAGCTGCAGCGTCTTGGAGTACCCATTGGTCCCCCTCTGCACGTTCCCCATGAGCTCTGCCATCTGCTCATTTGGTGCGGCTTCACGTCGCGTCGTTGTGGGTAGGAGCAGGTAGTGTGGCAGTGATGTTCCCGTGGGTGCCCATTCGCAAGTGGCGCCCTCTCTGACAGGATGGTTGGAGTACTCGAACCTGGTCGGGCCTCCGGGCCGTTCTGGTGCTAGGACTCTGGGATGCTCGTTGTGCATGGAGTGCACCACCAGTCGCAGGAGCTCGACTTGGTTCTTAGCTTCATACTCTGCACACCAATTTCGCCTCAGCTTGCCTCAGCTTCGATGGTTGCATCTCCCAGGCGTATGCAATGGCAGTGATGGTGTAAGCGAGTCCAATGGTGGGTGCGTGTACTGTATGCAGTGTCGTACCTGCGGGGATGTGCAGGTCAGGTGATCCCAATCTGCCTGTGTACTCCCGCATTGTTCTCTGTCCGCGCCACGACTCAAGGCTGCAGT
Organism: Ulva mutabilis; assembly: GCA_900538255.1. Classification (NCBI taxonomy): domain Eukaryota; kingdom Viridiplantae; phylum Chlorophyta; class Ulvophyceae; order Ulvales; family Ulvaceae; genus Ulva; species Ulva mutabilis. Next base: position 7,014 of record UNSF01000051.1, read on the forward strand.
CCGCCTCTGCACTTGGGCTCGAGCCACGTCTTGGGGATGATACCTCTGTTATGATGGTCTGGGGTGGCTGCTGCCGGCCTATCATGTGTACCTGCATTCGATACGCATTCACCACTCGTAACGTGGCCCACTCAGTGACGGACTACGCATCGTCCGCGTCCCCCTCACGAAGCTCGGGCAAACGCTGATGACTCACCTGAATAACTTTCCGATCTCCAGAGAACGAGATGAGCTTCATGAGCCCGGCCTCCTTCACCGCCGACCCGTCGTCTGTTCCGCCATTGCTATGTACGCGCTGCCACGCAGGCTCCAGCGCGTCGAAATGCTGCATCCACGCATTGAATAATACAATGGTCCAGTATATGTTGTGTCGCACTGCGTACTCGAGGGACCTGCCCGCTGCGCAGATCTCAGCTGTGCTCCGCTTCAAGAGCGAGTTAAACGTTCCGAACCGCTGCATCCTGTCAACCGTTGCGGCAGAGAACGCGCCGTTCGTTTCTACAACAACTGCGATATTCTCAACTATGCTCTGCTCGGCGTCCTCGCGCGCGGCGGTATCGGCCAAAGGCCGTGTTTGTCCGCTGTTGCTCATGGCCCGCTGTACGTATTCACAGGAAATCAACGCTGGAAAACTCCGTCGCTTGCAGAATTGGTAGAGTCCGTCCCTATGACGTGCTGGGCCGGGCTCCAGCATCGGGTGCGTAGCAATGTCGCCGTAGCGTAAGGGACTCTTGCCGTGGTCGCAGGTGCCCTGTCTCCATAGCTTCCCCTACGATAATGTTTGTCCGAACGGTTCGCGCCGTTGGAATCATCGGATGCCGACGCGTTTACAAGATCTTCTCAACCTCTGTTCTTACAGTCTCTCAAACGCGGCGACGACGTGCCGATCGCCCCAACCCCGCGCGTGTTCCACGTCCGTTGGAGATTCCGTCTAAAAAGACAGGGCACAACTGTAAACGCTGTCGCGTGGGGAAGTATCGTGCGCAACGTTGACCATACAGTATATAATCAGACGCATGGGATGGGATCTCAGGTATATGTACTGCGCATCTGTGCGCCTGCGAGCCTCGTTTCGCATCCAATTCCACCAAGTTAGAAATGGTGTGCAGCACAGCACCCGCAACGCTGTATCCACGCACTGCCCGATCAGCGATGCTGAAACTGCAAGATAACTACTGTACGGTACGTTGGACATTAGGAACGCCCACACTGCAGTGCAGAAGTGGGCTCAGGAGGCTCCGGAACTGGATGGTGCGTCTCGCGTTGGCAGGGCCAGCGGTCATCGCCGGTCTGCGAAGCAGCGATGATATGTCAACTGCGACATGGCGTCATCGTATCCACTGCGATTGATCAGTACACATAGTGACCATTACACCTTGTGCAACATGCTCACTACTGGTTACCCCTGAACTTGCAACTATCTCCTTTTAGGCGGGGCGTGTCCCCGCCCACCCGAACGGCCACGCGAACCGGCCCTTGCGTTCGCCCCAGCCCGCCCCCGAGAGCTGCCGCTACCACGTCCTCGGTGCGCCTGCTGACTGGTTGCCTGCCGGCCACTTGCGTTGGTCCCTCTATCAGCCCGGCTGCCCCCTCGCCGTGGTGACCGTCCCCTCCTGTCGGGCTGAGTATCGCCCGAGCTTGGCCGCTGCCGAGTCCGTCCTGAAGACCGCTTGTTCATATGCTGCGCCCATATAGCCAGGGGCGGGTCCAGATGCTTCGCGTTCACCCACCTCGATTGCAGTACTAACGGCCTGCATATGACGACTTCTGTTTTGCAGACTTTACCGTAATCAGAGCAGGATTTGGAGACAGTTGCCAGTTGTGCGCGGGCAGTATGCGTGGTACCGGTAGCACAGTTGGTCATTGGGCGGCGCATCGTTCGCACCTGATTTTCCACGGCTTCCCATCTTTGTCATGGGGCAGATCGTAAACTGAGTCCTTCAGTTCAGTGACTGCCTTGTCATCATCCACGTGGAAAGGTTGCCCTCCGTCTTCCGCCCACTGCATGCAGAAGTTGGCGCGATGTACGGCCCTGTACGCCTTGGCATCGCCCACGCCGTACCACGGCTCGTTATGGAAAAACTTTATCGGTGCCCACAGTTCGTCATACCGTGGGGGCCCACGCGGCAAGCTCATCAACGAACTGGGTTGGGCTCGGGCAGGGTTGGCTGCCCCCCCAGGAACGTCTACGTTCGGCCGGCCGGCGTTCGTATCCCAGAGCAGACCCGGCGCACACCGTTCCAGGACATGCTCTAGGTTGAGCACGGTGTACATGCCGCACGAAACGGCGTCCGGCTGTTGTGGGCAAATACTCGGTGGCACCTACACAACGACCGCAGTTCAATAGTGGCGTCATTGGTCGTATAGGTGATGTTGTATGCAAAGTAGTGCCACATTCAGTCGCACCAAAGCTAGGGTTGGCGGCCGATCATGAGATACTGTACATCACTGTTGACCCAGACGTTGGTCCAGGGTATACACTGTGACCGGAAGCACACCGCCCATATCTTCACCGCCTCCTTGACCGTGTCTACTGCGGTGTTCAGCAGAAACGCCATCGTCCGGATCCACTTCCCTGCTACGACGTCCGTGTCGTGCTTTGTGTACCTCAGACTGTCCACATGCAGGATGATGGTGTGCTGTCCGGCCGACCTCATCCTGTCGCGCTCACCCTCGGTAGCGCCCAGCCATTGCCGCACTCTGTCTGCACCGACGGACTTGGGATCACGCTCATACGTGGTTTGACAACTACAAATAAGTCCCGCATACATGCAAGCCTGCGGCTACACTGAGCAGTACAGTCAGAGGGCGTGGAGTCAGTCAGGATCACTAGGACGATGCTGCCAGTCGAAAAATGACGTACTCCGAGGACACAGGCGGCAAAAAGCACCAAGGACGCCATCGTGACTCGAGAGGGACGTCATCTAGCGATCACAATCCCGTCCTCGGGAGACAAGGGCGCCAAGATGACGTAACTGGCTGGTGGCCGGCTGGGTATGACGTCCCCATGCCATCATGCGCACGGCTGGGGTACATCCGGATGACCCAAAGGTGGGACATCTTGATGCCGTCACTGCCACCGCCACTGAGACGGCTTACATGCCGATGACGTCTTGGGTGGTGCGCGTAGCTGGTGACGTAACCCGGACGTAATCGGTGACGTCCTGCTCGGGTGAGCAGGAGATGCCCTGGCTAGAGCACATATAGGACGTTTAAGTAGACTTTGTGTCGGAGAAATTACCACTACTGGCCGTGGAATGTTGTGACTGTGGCACATCACAACAGAGACCTCGAAACAACGGAAGGCTACGATTTTGACATGGATTGGATAGCCAATGATGGAGTTGCAATAGGTCAATATGGACGTGAGATCAACCTCATGGAATGGTCCATATGCTCCATATGCTCACATGGTCCACACACAACGTTGCCAGCAGGAGAGGTGGAACACTGTATGTCTGTTATGCACTGCATGTGTACGCGAGGGCGACATGAAGCACTTGTAGCGAAAAGGCAGGTGCCCATGCCACCTTCACCGGAGCGGTGGGTGTCCGAATAGGCCTATTCGGACTCCCACCTCTGGGTGTCCGAATAGGCCTATTCGGACTCCCAACTCTGGGTGTCCGAATAGGCCTATTCGGACTCCCACCTCTGGGTTTCTGAATAGGCCTATTTGGACACCCACCTCTCCGGTAACCGCTGCACCAGGCACGAGTGTCCCCCTTATTGGGTAGACATACCTAAAATACGATGTCGAGGTGTCTATCAAGGATACCTATGGCAGCAAAGGACACTTGATTGTGCAGTCGTCGGCAACGTGTGCATTCGGTCCACATGCACCTAGCATGCTGCAAGGCATCAGGAGCACAGCGCTGCTACACAAACACCAACGATGTTTTTAGATGGTAATGTGAGTCACTTGCCCGCTACTGGGAGGGCGGGGTTACAACGTGGCGGACGATCTCGAAGGAGTGGCAACAACAGGAGCTCCCTGCCCGCATACGTCCGGCGGGACTCATTGGACTAGCATAACGTCGAACAAGAGAATCAAAGCTTAAAAATAGGCCGACTATGGAGCCGGCCCGTCGCTCGTGGACAGGCGGCATCATGGTACCTAATAACGCGCAAACACGCGTGCCGGACACACATCGAGCGTGCTAGAAGGCACCAATAGCATAGCACTGCTATACAAATACTACAGATGTACTTAGATGGGATTTACCTGCCCGCTAGCTGGATGGCGGGGTTACAACGCAGCGGACGATCTCGAAGGAGTGGCAACAACCGAAGCTCCCAGTCCGCAAACGTCCGGCTTGACTCACTGGACCTGCTTAAGGTCATACAGGAGAGTCAAAGCTCAAAGATAGACTGGCTGTGGAGCCGGCCAGTTGTTTGCATGACCGGTGGCATCATGGTAGCCACCATCGGGCAAATACGCGTGCCCATACCGAACAAGCAGTAGCGCAACGTGGTCTCAACTTTCAGTACCGAATATAAGAGATGGTAAGATGGTATCCACGTAAGATATCAGCGATGGTATCAGCAGCGTCAATTGATGTGCAGCGCACTGAATCGTCGGCGAGCGAGGCTGCGCCGGCGGGACAGGTCATTGTAAACAAAACATATGTTGGATTTGAAGCACTGTCTATATTCTTCATGCTGGCACCTGCACATTCATCCGGGGGCGTTGTAGCGATTTGAACGACGTGTACGCGTGCAAGCCACTACCGCGACAATCCGGTGGCGACCACGTTTGAGGTGAACTCCCGTGTTTCATTGGGCCACATGGTGCTACACATGCATTATGTCTGCGTATTGTCTGGTCTGTTGCCTCGGCGCTGCTGGGTCCTAGATCTGTCACCGTGTTACACGGAGATGAACGCAAGAGCCCGGCCGCGAGGGCAACAGCAGCTTGCTCTCCGCGCGGCAGCTCACGGGAAGGCAGGGCGGGCCAATCTGTCACCGTGTAAAACATGCATTATGTGTTACAAAGTGATAGATCCAGGACTCAGCAGCGCTGAAGCAACGGACTAGGAAACAGGCAAACAGACAGGCCCGCCACCGCAAGCACCAAGGCCACATGCATTATGTGGCATACTTTATGCCGCACTTTTGATATGACAAGCAAGCATATGACACAATGCAGGCCAACGCAGAGCAGAGCTGAGCAGACATTGCGTTGTTGCACATTGTGCAGTGTATTGCACTAGGCGATTATATTTGTATGTATTGCAGACGTTGTAGTGTAGGTACATGTAATATTCGCGGCGGGCTGTGATAACCGCTATGATCATAGCACCTGATCAGCACTGCAGCAGAGTGACAAGAGAGTGCATTCAGCATGCTCATCTATTTACTTGCATGGTCCACACAAGCAGGGCAGAGCGTCAGGAGCGCCGGGAGCGCGTAGCTATCTAGGAGGCATGCTCAACTGCACGTGCGGATGAGCCTCACCAGCACAGTGGACTGCCATGACAGTGCATGAAGCATGCTCAACTGCAAGTGCGCAGGAGCTACACCGGCACAGTGGACTGCCATGACAGTGCATGAAGCGTGCTCAACTGCAAGTGCGCAGGCGCTACACCGGCACAGTGGACTGCCATGACAGTGCATGAAGCATGCTCAACTGCAAGTGCGCAGGAGCTACACCGGCACAGTGGACTGCCATGACAGTGCATGAAGCATGCTCAACTGCTAGTGCGCATGAGCTACGCCGGCACAGTGGACTGCCATGACAGTGCATGAAGCATGCTCAACTGCAAGTGCGCAGGAGCTACACCGGCACAGTGGACTGCCATGACAGTGCATGAAGCATGCTCAACTGCTAGTGCGCATGAGCTACGCCGGCACAGTGGACTGCCATGACAGTGCATGAAGCATGCTCAACTGCAAGTGCGCAGGCGCTACACCGGCACAGTGGACTGCCATGACAGTGCATGAAGCATGCTCAACTGCAAGTGCGCAGGAGCTACACCGGCACAGTGGACTGCCATGACAGTGCATGAAGCATGCTCAACTGCTAGTGCGCATGAGCTACGCCGGCACAGTGGACTGCCATGACAGTGCATGAAGCATGCTCAACTGCAAGTGCGCAGGAGCTACACCGGCACAGTGGACTGCCATGACAGTGCATGAAGCATGCTCAACTGCTAGTGCGCATGAGCTACGCCGGCACAGTGGACTGCCATGACAGTGCATGAAGCATGCTGACCTGCAAGCGCGCATGAGCTACGCCGGCACAGTGGACTGCCATGACAGTGCATGAAGCATGCTCAACTGCAAGTGCGCAGGCGCTACACCGGCATAGTGGACTGCCATGACAGTGCATGAAGCATGCTCAACTGCTAGTGCGCATGAGCTACGCCGGCACAGTGGACTGCCATGACAGTGCATGAAGCATGCTCAACTGCTAGTGCGCATGAGCTACGCCGGCACAGTGGACTGCCATGACAGTGCATGAAGCATGCTGACCTGCAAGCGCGCATGAGCTACGCCGGCACAGTGGACTGCCATGACAGTGCATGAAGCATGCTCAACTGCAAGTGCGCAGGAGCTACACCGGCACAGTGGACTGCCATGACAGTGCATGAAGCATGCTCAACTGCTAGTGCGCATGAGCTACGCCGGCACAGTGGACTGCCATGACAGTGCATGAAGCATGCTCAACTGCAAGTGCGCAGGAGCTACGCCGGCACAGTGGACTGCCATGACAGTGCATGAAGCGTGCTCAACTGCAAGTGCGCAGGCGCTACACCGGCACAGTGGACTGCCATGACAGTGCATGAAGCATGCTCAACTGCATGTTCGCATGGGCCACACTGGCATAGCTGAGTGCTATGTGAATCAACGTGTGCATTGGCCACACCGGCACAGCAGACTGCCGTGGGTTTCTGTTGACGTATAGTTGAGCTTGTTTCCGCTCTATCTGTTCCACTCCCTGCTAGCGTGCGAGCCCCGATCCAAGCAGATGGACAGATGATCAAAATCATCCTGGCGGTTGGGTGGCGTGGCGTGGCTGTGCAGTGGGTGAGAGCTTTTGTAGCCTGCTGATGAAAACTAAGAATGTGCCAAATTTTTTGATGAGGTTACCCTCTATGGTCAGGGCTAACATGGCCCATAGCTAGTAGGTGATGGCGTACGTGGTGGTGCTTGTCGAGGGTCCCCTCCAGTGTCCGCGGCGTCTAGAGCCCCACCCGGTCCACGCTGCAATTCGCACCAGTAACACTGGAGAAATTTAAGTAATGTTTAAATGTTGCATATTTTTGCGGCGCAGATCTGCGAAGTCTAGCTCCCGAGCTGGTAGCTGAACCAGAGCACGATATCCGCATGCGACAAGTTGGGGATTCACGGTTTCACTCTGTAAACGTCGCAAAAACAAAATACACACAAGTGCTTGGTTTCTGAGGATCCCTGGATGCCCTAGGCTCATACTGTTTGGGACAAGCTGTTCATTGGCATTGATCTCCTTTTGCGTGCGACGGCGCTTCGTGGCATCCCCGCATTCCATTTTGTTATTAGTGCTATGGGAAAATTTAATCAACAAGCGTGTCCTGAGGGCCGATCAAGATACACTAGTGGGGCTTGCGTACTCCACCGCCGACAGCGGCTTCCAGAGGGCCGCTTGTAGACACGTACGCGACTTGGCGCGGGTCGCACTGTTCGCAAAGCCAGCTTCGTCCTGTCTACACGAATTGAAACAAAGTGAAGTCAATACGCCAGTATTACAGTTGATCCACTCTGTTCTACGTCTAGGCATAGCAGAGCTGTACTGAAGTCAGCTTGGAGGTGCCCAACGTTAACGCAACTCAAGATGGTACATCCAACCAATGCGGCCATGATCACGCTGCGGTACGATCAAACATCGAGTAAATCGTGCATTGTATCACAGCTGAAGTGGTGAGTGGAGCTCTGTGTTACATCGTCTGACCTGGCTTGACGTCGACTAACAACTCCACGGCTGCGTGCCTTGACGCCTCCCCACGGTTCGTGCTGAAATGCTGGCACAGCCACACCATCGATATGGTCAGCTAGACGATATGTGCATTCGAATATGGTGCTCTGGAGGGCTATGAAAGACACCACTATCGCGCCCTGTGGTGCTTAGCAGCCCCACGCTATGGCTAAAGTCCCAGCAGTCCGATCTCGATGCTATCCTGGACCTTTGATTCTCGCTATTGTGGCTTTGTACCGATTTCGAGTCTGAATGTGGTGTGCACGTTGGAATAGCTGATCAAGCCCGCAATTGCCCTTTCTCTGCCCGCCCTTGGATGATCATGACGTCGACCCTGTCGAGACCACCGGCACATTAATAATCGCAGTATGCGTGAACACAGTAGATGCCAGTGCTGTCCAGTCTGGCGCACCTCGACCTCTTCGAGTGGTGCGGGCGTTTGTGACTTAGCAGAGACGCACGCTGTTGTCAACCGACCAGATTTTGTGCAGAATATGTTGAAGAACATCCCTGAGGCTGTAAGGGACAAGCAGGATCATTTTTGCGACACCAAGGCTGTGAAAGACGGATTCGCTGAGCTCGTGAGCTTGATACCGGATTCACTTATCATGCTGGGGGCCGTCGAAGCGTTCGAGTTCTGAGCCGCGATGGTGTGATACCTCTTCAACTTGCTCATCCCGTCCAGAAGGCATTCTGATAAAGTGCATCTGAGAACATACCCGGCTTGAGCTTGTGACTGTCTTGCAGCTGCTATCTCTTCAATTGTAATAGCGCGCTTGAATCTATCTATCTATCTATCTCAGTAAAAGTAATAGCGCGCGAACATCTAACATGTGTCTATTATGTGTCCATCTATCGCAAATCTTCTCTAACCTTCGAGACCAGTGTCTTCTATTCCAAGTCCTTCTTGACATTGTTGTGTTTCTTTGCTGCGCAACAAGCATTTTACGTACTCTCGTCTCCGCGGTGGCACAGCGACGCACCAGATTTTAATTGTTTCGCCTCAGGCTATTGTTCCGAGTCGACTCTGTGTCATGATATCAAGGACGCTGCACGCGCACTGTTTGTTTTTAACGATGTACACGTCATTGCCACATCAGCTTGCCATGATGATCTCATGACCGCGCGCGGGAGACCTCGGCTCAATTTTGTTTCCCCAATATTTCATGCATCATGCATTTCGTGCTGACGCTACGTTCCCTCGCACGTGCTACCGTGTTACACGGATTTGAACGCAAGAGCCCGGCAGCGAGGGCAACAGCAGGAAAGTGCTACCGTGTCTGGGGCCCGCAAAGCTCCTCCGAAGGTAGATCCGAGTCTTGTATATGTATCTGTCGCATGTGCACTTAGCTCAATACGCGGCTGGGTGGGGCCGCGTCGAGCATTGTGGCGACAAGTGCATGGAGTCCGAATAGGCCTATTCGGACACTCGTTCCGACGAGGGCACTTAGCTCAATACGCGGCTGGGTGGGGCCGCGTCGAGCATTGTGGCAACAAGTGCATGGAGTCCGAATAGGCCTATTCGGACACTGTGACGGTACTCCGATTGTACCTGGGTTGTGTCAAGCTGTACTGTGTAAACCCTCTAAGGTCCAGCCAGCACACCATAGCGCTTATATAGTGTTCCGGCCTGTGTGCGACTCCTGCCTTTAGCCCATTTGCAATGTGCTAATCCCCACACACGCCAACACCCCTTTCTAGAAGGGTCTATGCTCACGTCAGCCATGCTCTCTCGAGCATGCTCACGTAGCAGTGTTGGTGACCACATAACACAGCAACCTCGGCACAGGCATGTGCGCGGAAGGTCAGAGAAGCATCTCTGCCTCCTCGAGGACCTTCTGAAGGCTTCCAGAAGACTGTGCTGCCGCGTACAGCTTGTATCGTCACAGAGCTCCCCCCCTAAGCCTCTTGCTTGCCCTCAAGCAAGTCAGTCAGCTCGTCTAGCGACAAGGGGAAAGCGTCTGTCGGTGGCTCTTGGTTGCGGCTCGACCAAAAGTCCCGGATGTGATGGTCGCAACCATGTAGAAGCATGGCATCATGCCAGCCTTGGCCGCCGCCTACCCAATGCACATGGTATTGCCGTCTAGGCACATCCCTAGTATCAGAGATGTGATCAACCTCAAAGAACAATTCAGAGTCCTCTACCTCTGGAATTACTGGGGGCTGATAAGGACCATCGCCATGGTACTTCCTCAGTGACGAGACATGGAATGCATTGTGCATGCGATGCAACGGGCTTGGCAACTCAACACGAAAGCTGAGCCTATGCTGACCAATCACTTCTGTAATCGGAAAAGGGCCCAAGTACCGGGGCGCTAGCTTCAACTTGAAGCCTTGCTTTAGCTTGAAGTGTTTGATGTGGACCAGCACTCGGTCTCCCACCTCTAGCAACTCTGCCGGTCTCCTGCGGCGATTAGCCGAGGCCTTTTGCCTTTGCTGTGCTGCCTCTATGCACCTCTTGGCAACTTGTAGTTGCTCAGACCACCTGCCGACGAACTTGTTCACTCTAGCATTCTCTTTGCGCAAAACTTGCGAGATGGGAGTGTCGGGATGCTGCCCGTAGTTCAGCATGAACGGCGTGTTGTCGATGGTCGAATTGTGTGCATTGTTCATGGCGAACTCTGCCACTGGCAACAGCGTGTCCCAGTTTTTCTGCGAGTTGTCAACGAAATGCCTGAGTGTATCCTCTAACACACCATTGGCGTTTTCTGTTTGCCCGTCAGACTGGGGGTGCTTGCCTGAGGACTTGTTGTGCTCAATGCCGAAGTGCTCGCACATGAGCTCCCAAAACGACGCAAAGCGCACGTCCCGGTCTGTCACTATGCTGCTGGGAATTCCATGCAGCTTCCACACTGTATCTTCAAACAGGTGGACCAGATCTGTGGCAGTGACATTCTTTGTGCATGGCGCCAGGTGCACCATCTTCGACAAGCGATCAACGAAGACCACGATAGTATTGTAACCCCGCTCAGTTACAGGCAAGTCAGTTATCAGGTCTAAAGACACTGATTCCCATCGTCGACCTGGGATAGGGAGAGGGTGTAATTCGCCCTGTGGCAACTGGTGCGACGCCTTGACGTGCTGGCACGAATCGCAAGTCTTTACGAATTTCGCCACGTCTACTGACACGCGCTCCCAGTGGAAAACCTCTCTCACCTTCTTGATCGTACGAGCCACCCCGTAGTGACCATACTGCGGGTGGGAATGCACTGATTCTATGCACTCTGTTCTCAACGTTTCAACGTCGGGGATGTACAGGCGATCATTCTTCGTCCAGTACAATCCGTCCTGGTGTTTTACCAGTTTTAGTCTGTCAAAGCGTTTCTGGTCTGATCGCTGCATCTGTTCGCAACCTTGTCGGCAACGGGCAAGTAGATTGTGAACCACATAGCCTTTGACAGCTTGTGCCGAAGGATGGACATTCACAACAGTTTCTCGATTGAGTTTCTGTTTCTTGCGCCGTCTCCCCCCCTTAGCAGTGCGTGGCTCACGCAGGACACCAGCGTAGAAGAGAGCGACAGAATTCCTCTGATGGTGGGCCGTTACACTGTCAAGCGTACGCACACATTTACCACCAGCTTGCATTATTGCAAAGTGTTGCGGTGCACGCGATATCGGATCCGCGACATTAGACGCGCCTGGCCTATATTTCCATACGTAGTCGTACGCTGACGACTCATACAACCACCTCGCTCTGCGCTTCAGAGTATGCGGGTTGGTACACTGATCAACGTATGTATTAGGCTGATGATCCGTCTCGATCACAAATGGCCTGTCTGCCAACTCCAAGTAACACCGCCACTCTCGCAGTGCATAGATAACGGCAAGCATTTCAATGTCGGAAGCAGAGTAGTTTGCTTCACGCCCAGACAGCTTCTTAGAATAGAAAGCGACTGGGTGCCGATTCTGGAGCAGCATGCCACCCACAGCCGGTGCAGCTGTACAAGCATCACACACAACAGTGAACGACTCGGAAAAGTCTGGCAGTGCTAGTACAGGTGCACTTATCAAAGCATCTTTCAGATCTGAAAACGCTTGTGCGCACGCAGAGGTCCACTTATGTGTGAACGCCTCTTGCACGTTGCGAGCAGCCTCTGCTGAGAGCTTGCCCCACTGCAGCAGCTTTCCCTTCCGGTCAGTTGCCGTAATGCCCTTGAGTAGATCTGTCAGAGGGCTGGCTATTTTCGCATAATTACGAATGAATCGCCGGAAGTAATTTGCCAGGCCCAGGAAGCTGCGCACTTCATACACAGAACGAGGCTGCGGCCAGTCATTGACCACTTGTACCTTCGCTGGATCAGGCTTAATCCCCTCCGTGGACACGATGTGACCCAGGAATTTCAATTCCGGTTTGAAAAACTCACACTTAGACAGTTTGGCTTTGTACTGACTCTGTTTCAGCACTTCCAGCACTATCCGCAAATGTTGCAGATGCTCTTTTTCTGTTCGCGAATAAATTAGTATGTCGTCGAGGTAGACGCACACAAACCGGTTCAGCTGCCCGGAGAACAGTTTGTTCATTTTCGCTTGAAAGAGCGCCGGAGCATTGCAAAGCCCGAATGGTAACACTCGCCATTCATATTTCCCCACATGTGTGTTGAATGCCGTTTTCTCCCAATCTGAGGGGTGCAGGCCGATCTGGTGGTATCCCGATGTCAAATCGAGGGAGGTGAAGTACTTTGCACCGCTCAAATTATCCAGCAGATCATCAATTCGAGGAAATGGGTACTTATTCTTAAGTGTCAACTTATTGAGTGCGCGGTAGTCTATACACATGCGCAGCGAACCGTCCGGCTTTGGAACGAACAGCACTGGTGCACCAAATGCTGAGGTTGACGGCACAATGCGTCTAGCATCCAACAACTCTTGGACTTGCTTTTCTACCTCCTTACGTTCTTTCATGGATAAGCGGAACGCTGGCCTGTTGGGCGGTGTAGCATCGGGCTGCAACCGAATGCCCTCAGGAGTATCATCCTGCCGCTCACCAACAGTTGGCGCATCAAACACTTCTGCGAATTCGTCAAGCAGAGCGTGCACTTTCTGTTCGCGTGTTTCTGATGTCTCTGCGGATTCTTCCTTCTTATCGCGGCACATGACCAGGAATGGAGTTGCCCGATCCATGCTAGGACGCGACAGTATTCTGGCAGCTTGTACGTGTGACAACAGAGATATCTTTCCAGGCGCTGCTGTGTCTGGCGCACCCGCGTGCGGTGTCGAGTCATCGACAGCAGCACTCTGATGGGGAAGAATGCGTAGGCGTTTTCGCCTAAGCCACATGCTCGCTGGCACGTATGCTCTGGCATCCGAGTTGCCGTAGTCAATACAGGCACCCTCAGTGATGAACCAATCATCTCCAAGGATCACATCTACCCCTGGCACCATTTCAACAACATGCAGCATGACATCTGATTGATATGCCTGGATTTTCAACTTGCAGTGCACATAACCAGAGGTGGCAGTTTGTCTACCATCGGCCATAACGATTGGTACACTGTTCTTGTGAATAGTCAGTTTGTGTCGCTGTGCAAAACTTTTGCTCACAAAACTGTGCTTCGCGCCGGAGTCCCCGAGCGCTGTGCAGTGCACACCAGCTATCGACGCAGAGAACACGAACGTCAGATCGTTGTTCACAGATTCACCATCACTGTCTTTCTCATGCAATAATGGTGCTGTATGAAACTGCTGTAGCCCTGGTGGCAGATCGTGCAACTTATGTGGCCCGCGTTTCAACGCTGGCGAGTCGTAAAACACCACGTGCTCAGATACTGCGTCGTCAGCGCGCGACTGTAGAGTGTACATCTCATGCATGCCCTTAGTCGCCGTTGTTGGCAGTGCCGCCTTGGGCAAAGCAAAGTACGCTGCCGTACGCATGGGTGAATTCGACTTGCACGTATGGTAGTGTGTCAACACTCTCGCAACCTGATCTGGGCGATCAACTTCCAATACGTTACACCTTTTCTCTACCGCACAGCTCAGAAACTCGTCTACACTGTCGTACTCATGGGGAGCAATGTCTCCAACACTGCCTAGAGTAGCGACAAGGGTAGAGAGGGACCCAGCGCCGTGCCCTCACTTGGCAAACGACACTTTCTTATGGGCTTTCCCTCCTGACTCAGAGGCGTTCCGGCTAGGGAATTTGTTCACTCTATCTGCCTGGCCTTTCTTGACCAAGGATCGCACTTTGCCCATGCGAGCAGCGAACATGTCGTTGCCGTTCTTGTCCTTCTCGCCTGTGCATGACGCCTCATGGCGGGAACGCTCATGCGGGTCTGCAATATGGTAGGCGCACTTGCCACATCGGTCGAACCGTTTGGCAAGCGCTGCGTATGACATGTCACCGTGCTTGTTCCCGCGTTTCGACTCGGACCCGGCTGAGTCTGTCTTTCGCTTTTTTGGCGCACTGGTGTCAGACATATCCGAAGCTTTTGTGCGTTTTTCGTGACGCAGTACCTGCACGAGGACCCCCTCCTGATCAAGTTTGCAGACAATTTCTATTGCCCTCGTGATCAGCGCACCGAACGACTCTGTCGGACGGTACTCAAGGCTCGTGTTGAGATAGTTCTGCGACAACGTCAGCAGGTCTGAGCGTACGGACAGAATTTTCTGAACCAGATGTTTGTACCAAAAATGGGAACCATCGGCTGGCATCTCGCCATGCTGGACGAGCATACCGAATGTCTCAATGTCATCACGCAGAGTTTTGGACGCAAAGGACATGTCTAGAGCGTTCTGTGTGAACATAGCCTTGTGGTCAGGCACGAGCGCGATAAGCTTGCGCATCACGTCATCTGGCGTGCTGGATTCGAGATTCAGGTCTGGATACGTCCTAAGGAATGATCGACGCGCAGCTCCCGCTAATGCATTAACGATGCTAAACGCTTGCTGACGCTGGGGCAAACCGCTAGCACCGAGCAACACCAGAACTTCCTTCGTCCACGTCAACAACGGCAGGCAAAAATCAGGTTCTATGAAATTCGACCGTTCGTTGTGACTGCCTTTGAACTCAGGCAATTTCAGGTCACGCACGCCCAATTTATCAGACATTCTGGCGGGAGTAGGTACCTGTGTAGTCCTTTCCAGTGCCGATAGCAGGGTGGTCCGCGTTTGGGTCACCGCGGCCTCGACCGCCGTAGATACTGCCTGATTGACGATCAATTGGACGTCCTGCGCAGAGAAAGTTGCCGCAGCGGCAACCACGGGCGCGGCTGGCGATGGCGCTGGCGGATTTTGCGCCTGTTGCGTGCCAACGGTGCCTGTTCGATCAGGCCCGTCGACTGCAAGGTGGTTTATTCCTTGCGTCACGCCCCGGACCTCGGTGGTCGTGACTGTGGGATGCACTGTCCCTGATTCCGGGACACTTGGGTTTGCAACCCGCGTGTCCACGTCTGTCATCTCGGTGTCAACCGGATGATTGACGTCACGCGCGGCCATAGCGCTGCTTTGGCCGGCGTTTTGGTTTTGTGTGTGCGTGTTGCCCACGTTAGTAGTTTGCACTACGGTCGGAGTGTCGTAATTCAGTGGACCGCAGCCCTAAGGCACTGTGGGATCTAAGCACTGTGTAGCTGTGCGCAGGGGGTCGCGCTGTCACATACCTGGCTGGTGTACAGGCCTCCGCTGTGACAGTGCGCTCTCAGTCTTGGATTATAGCACGTGAGTCTTTGGCAGAGTAGAGTGATTACACTTTGATCAGTAGAGCCTATATAAGCGTTCAACCAAACGTCTCATACGGATACGATCAGAATCATTGTCTGCGGCACGCAATCTAGCATGCATTGCTCGTGCATATGGTAAGCCATCGGTGCATGGCGTCCCATAGCCACTCCGGATCAGCACCGTGCATCCACTCCATGCATGGTCACCGTAGTCCTGTGCATGGCTGGATCACGACACTCCCCCTAGACTAGGCTTGTACTACCGCAAGCTGTAGTCTATCTCTAAATTTTGCTAGTGCTGGTCCCGCCAACACTTTCGTAAACATATCAGCTAGCATGTCTACCGTGCTAACCCAGCTGATAGTTAACTCATCGAGTTCTACGAACTCGCGGACTCTCAGGTCCCTGACCCTGATGTGCTTGGAGCGGTCACTAGAGATGGGGTTCACAGCTAGCAAATTGGCACTCTTGTTGTCACCCCACAGAGTTGGCTTCACAGCCGACAAACCAAGATCAGTGCACAACTGCTTTGCCCACATCACCTCATTGGCTGCTGAGCTCATCGCAATAAGCTCTGCCTCAGTCGTATCACCAGCCACAATAGTCTGCCTCTTTGAACGCCAGAACACACAGTTCCCATGCATCCGGACTATCACTCCTGACACGCTCTTCAAGCAAGCACCATTGGCGAAGTCAGCATCCGTAAATGCTTCCAACACCTCACTTCCCTCGTTGGAGCCACTAAAAGTCAAGCCAAGATCTATGGTCCCTCGCAGGTATCTCAGTACATGCTGGACAGCAGCCCAATGACACTTCGCACTCCCAGCCATATGCCTGGCCAGGACATTGGCCGGAAAGGAAATATCAGGACGCGACACAGCAGCCACATACTGGATGCTTCCTACGGCTTGCATAAACCTCTTATGCTCTGCGACAGTAGCCTTCTCCTGGCTAGGATCATCCTTCAGACTAAACACTTTCTGCTTTGGTACCAACGGCGTTGGTGCCTTTCTGCACTCACTCATACTGAACCTTTCCAGCATGTCCCTGATGTTCTTTCTGTGCGTTATGGTGATAGTGCGAGCAGGCCGATCACGTATGACCTCCATACCCAGCACATATCCCAGCTCCCCCAGGTCACGACCCTCAAATGCCTCAAGGATCCTGCTGATGGCATCATCCATCTGCTCCTTACGACCGAAGATCAACAGATCATCGACCCATAGGAAAATAAGACATCGTCCTATTTTGCAAATAAACAGTGCGGGGTCACTGGCTGATCTCACAAAGCCCATTCTCGACAAGAGCTCTGCAAGCGCTTTATGCCACTCCCTGGCAGCTTGCTTCAGACCATACAACGCCTTTTTCAGACGCCACACCATACCAGACCCATCATCCAGTACAGGAGGTTGTGCCACATACACTTCCTCCTCCAGAACACCATTCAGGAAAGCACATTTAATGTCTATGTGTCTCGTCTCCAGATCCTCTACAGCACAGACAGACAACAGAGCCCTGAAGGTAGCATAACTGCCCACAGGTGCCCATGTCTCAAAGAAATCTACGCCCTCAACTTGCGTAAATCCCCTGGCTACATATCTAGCTTTGAATCGCTCAATCTCACCCTGTGCTCCTCGCTTAATCTTAAGCACCCACTTGCCTGTCACAGGCTTCACTCCTGCTGGGCACCTGACTAACTCGAACACATCATGTTCCCTTAAGGAGGTCAACTCATCAAGCATTGCTATGATCCACTGCTCACGATGGCAGCCTCTCATGGCTTGCTTCACCGTTGGATCGTCCAGCACAGCTTTGACCTTCTTCCTCGCAGCAGCTGCACACCGGGACTCACTGCGGCTAGCAGTCTTGCCACTGCTCGGAATCACCTCCTGCCCCGTCGTGTTCTCTGCATCAGGAGTCACACTGTCAGCCGTAGCAAACACTCCATCCGCCAGATCACCGACGTCACTCTCCATATGGACTACTGTGGAGCTCCCAGCATCATCATGCTCACGTGCATCATCCGGGGAAATGCGCTCAACAGCAGCATTCTCACTTTCATTCACTCCCACAGCATGGACAGCAGGTCTTAAGGTTTGCATTGGGATACCCGTAGGTCCCAACGCGCTGTTCTTCCCCGTAGGTCACGAACTGGTCCTCCGCGGCCTGCTCGCGGCGCGCTGTGGAACGTGTGTGGTGGCGAGGACGAACTTCTTCTCCATCCTCGCCGTCAGAGCCAATAGATCCCTGGCGAGATGCCATTGGGACTTCTCGGCGTGGTGGCATCCTGCAACACGACCTTCGTGCGTCGCAGGACACGCAGACCCGTAGGCCTTTCTGCGAGACCAGTACCCTGACAGAATGCAGTCCAGCCGTAGCGTTATGCATCTGTGTACTCTAGTCTCTCTACGGACTCTACAGCTAAACGCTAGAGCGGTGTGAATCGCTCATCGGGACGCTCAGCCGTAGCCGTAGACCCCTGGACTCTATCGCAAGCATACAACCATCGCTAGAATACCCACAAACATCACCGATACCATGTCGTAATTCAGTGGACCGCAGCCCTAAGGCACTGTGGGATCTAAGCACTGTGTAGCTGTGCGCAGGGGGTCGCGCTGTCACATACCTGGCTGGTGTACAGGCCTCGTCTGCAACTGTGCAGCTCTCACAGCCTCATTCGTTGACCACGGGTTGTCGTGATCCAGCCATGCACAGGACTACGGTGACCATGCATGGAGTGGATGCACGGTGCTGATCCGGAGTGGCTATGGGACGCCATGCACCGATGGCTTACCATATGCACGAGCAATGCATGCTAGATTGCGTGCCGCAGACAATGATTCTGATCGTATCCGTATGAGACGTTTGGTTGAACGCTTATATAGGCTCTACTGATCAAAGTGTAATCACTCTACTCTGCCAAAGACTCACGTGCTATAATCCAAGACTGAGAGCGCACTGTCACAGCGGAGGCCTGTACACCAGCCAGGTATGTGACAGCGCGACCCCCTGCGCACAGCTACACAGTGCTTAGATCCCACAGTGCCTTAGGGCTGCGGTCCACTGAATTACGACATGGTATCGGTGATGTTTGTGGGTATTCTAGCGATGGTTGTATGCTTGCGATAGAGTCCAGGGGTCTACGGCTACGGCTGAGCGTCCCGATGAGCGATTCACACCGCTCTAGCGTTTAGCTGTAGAGTCCGTAGAGAGACTAGAGTACACAGATGCATAACGCTACGGCTGGACTGCATTCTGTCAGGGTACTGGTCTCGCAGAAAGGCCTACGGGTCTGCGTGTCCTGCGACGCACGAAGGTCGTGTTGCAGGATGCCACCACGCCGAGAAGTCCCAATGGCATCTCGCCAGGGATCTATTGGCTCTGACGGCGAGGATGGAGAAGAAGTTCGTCCTCGCCACCACACACGTTCCACAGCGCGCCGCGAGCAGGCCGCGGAGGACCAGTTCGTGACCTACGGGGAAGAACAGCGCGTTGGGACCTACGGGTATCCCAATGCAGGTCCTCTGCAGGCGGCATTGCCGGGAAATGCTGATCCTACGGGGGAAGCAGGAGCTCAGGCTGCGGCGCAAGGAACACAGCCAGCACATCTCGCAGCGCCAGCTGCGTGGATGACCCAACAGATACCGCCTCCGATACCGCAGCCTTCGCAGGCTGCGATGTCATCAGGAGTACCAGCTACGGCTGGATCTATTGACGTAAGCACGCTGGCGCAAGCGCTGTCGCTTGCCATGCCCAGGCCAGTACCGGGGAAATCTCTAGTAGAGAAGAACAGATTTCCGGTGTGGCACTATAAGACTGATCACTTCCGAGTATTTAAGAAGGAGGTAGAGAGCTGGGCGAAGATGGTGGGTGAGAGTAGCCTGCTAGTCAATGATCCGCTTGCTCAGAGCAGCCAGGCTCATGAGCAAGTCATGCACTGGTTGTTCACCACACTGCCAAAGGAGGATAGAGACTTCGTGGCAGACTGTAGTTTCGTCCATGAGGTCTGGTCGTTGCTGCATGCTAAGTATATGCCATCAGTGGAGGTAGAAATACAGAAGCTGTATCACCAGCTCAGCAGTACCCAGCAGGCTGGCAAGCCGCTGGAGAAGCATGTGAATGAGGTGGTGGGCATAGTAAACCAGATGAGAGGACTGGGTGAGACTGTGTCTGATCAGTTGTACAGATCACGGTTGCTGGCAGTAGACAAAGAGTACAGCCTGTTGCAGCCCATGCTGCAGGCCATGCCAGTGCAGCAGATAGTGTCTACGCTGTTGACACATGCCCAGACGAACAGCAAGCAGGGTCCGTCGCGATTCCCACGGGACGATCGCGGTGGACAACAGCGCCATGGGGGACGTGGGTACCGAGGTGGACGCTACGGTGGTCGCCAAGGTTCACCCCCACAGGTAGCAGCTGTGGGAGCAGGGGCAGCAGGGGGAGCAGAAAAGAGAAAATGCTTCAACTGTGATAAGCCTGGACATGTGCAAAAGGATTGTCCATTGCTCTCCGCAGAGGTCAAACAATTCCTGCAGAAGCAAGCAGCTGCAGGGCGAGGCCGTGGCAGAGGCCGCGGTGGCCCTCAGGTAGCTGTAGTTGACCTAGATAAGCTGCGAGCTGACTGTGCTGATGGGCCGTCTCCCAACATGCCGTACACTTTCCTAATAGATAGTGGCTCAGACATAAACATATGCTTTGACTATGATATGTTTTGCGAGATCAAGCCACCAGATATGCCGCAGTGTCAGCCTCTTGACCAGGGCAGGCTAGACATGTATGGTGTGGGCACGATCAGAGCTAATCTGGGAGAGTATGTGAGTGCACAGGGCACTATCACACCAGTAGACATAGAGTTGACAAACGTCTACTGGGTGCCGGCCAGTCCTATCAACATCCTTTCAACAAAGGAGTTGAAAAAGTCTGAGATATACTTGCATACGGGCAAGCATGCAAACCAGGTAGTGATGCCTGGGTTTCATGACCAGAGCTATGGGTTCCACAGGAACTGTGAGCAGGGTGAGGATGAGGATGGAAAACCTACTCTGACATGGTTCTGTGGGAAAGGCAGGCCGATATGGCAAATGCGACCGGTAGATAGAGGAGCAGCCTGGACAAGTGCGAATAACTTGTTTCATAGGAATGGGAAATGGGTACGTGAGCAGCAGCAAGTTGCTGCGGTGACCGGTGTACCGAATGAACAAGGTTATTCCTTTCAGGTTGATCCATCATTCCTAGTGCATATCGCTTTTCACCATGCTGGCAATCGGGTACTCCAGTTGATGAGAGACAACCCACAACTGTATGACCTGAAGATGCTGAAACCTACGGGGGTAGCGCTTCAGTGTCATGGTTGCCACGTGGCTGAACAGAGAAGCGGCGATAGAGCACAGCACGGGGGCAAGGTGACGGAGAATGCCACCTATGCTGGGGAAGTGTTGCATGCTGATCTAGCAGGGCAGATCAAGCCAGTAGGAATCGGGGGTATGAACTACATCCTGGTAGTGGTGGATGAGTACTCCCGGTATTCCCATGTGATTCCGCTGAAGTCCAAGAGTGGGGCTGCGGAAATGATATGCCTGCTGATTGAGCGAATCCGCACTCAGATCGTGTATGATAGAGAGGTTGGGGTGCGGAGGCTGCACACTGACCAGGGTGGTGAGTTCAGCTCTAACCAGCTGGCTCAGTACCTCGCGTGGCGTGGCATTGAGCACACGTACACTGCCACGGGCCAGCATGAGTCCAATGGAATGGTGGAAAGAAAGATCGGTGTGCTAAACAGGAGTGTGAGGGCAAGCCTGCTGCAAGCAGCTGTGCCTGCATTTCTGTGGCCAGAGGCGTATATGTGTGTGAACCATGCGCATAACCTGACGCCTAGCACAGCTCTAGAGGGTGTTAGGCGGAAGGAGGCCAAGCAGAAACTGGAGGAGAGACATGTGCAGACCAGTCGTGACCCGTGGTCAACGAATGAGGCTGTGAGAGCTGCACAGTTGCAGACGAGGAGGGCTCAGGCTCAGCAGATGAGTCTACAGGCTCTGGCTGATGAGGGTATGGCCAGGGGCGATGGGAAGTTTGTCGCCCAGTGTGTGAAGAGTGTTGATGTCAGACAGATTGTGCCATATCTGTTATGGTTCAGGAATGTGAGTGAGGACACGTTCCATCTGGTGGTGGCCCAGGTGAAGCCTTTCGGGTGTCCGATGTATGTATATGCTCGGAGAGAGGACTTCAGACACCTGGATGAGAGAGGAGTGCTCGGTTTCTACATGGGACCGGGTGCTGGTCCTCACATGGATAGAGCTTACGTGAAGCGAGGGAATGGGGGAGCAGTGCGTATGTATAGGCATACGGCTTCTCCACCAGCTCTGCTGAGAGAGTTCGCGAAACGTTTCCACATGTCGGAGCAAGCTACGGTGGATCCGGTCATGTTGGAGAACTACGAGCTGGGAGAATTCGAGATCATGCCCGATGAGCATACTCGTGTAGTACCTGACGTTGGTTTCTTGCCCAACATGCAGAAATGGTTGAGATCAACTAGTGTTAGGGCAGTGCGACCACCAGCCAGTCGTGAACACATGATGCCAGAGAGGGGCAGAAATGTGGATTGGGCTGAGGGGGAGCATCCAGCGCTGGGGCACACACACTGGGAACCAGGCAGGCAGTTGCATCGGCGCTATGTGCCGGATGATGAGTTGCCTGAGGGTGAGCCGCCGTTTTCACCGCGTGTTTTAGGCTCTGAGCTGATAGCCAGGCATGAGCGGTGGCACACGCCTGAGATCAGTGAGGCAGTGGTGACAGCGCGTTGCGCTTACACGGCCGAGGACTGTGTGAACAGGGTACCACACTGGGAGTATGATGCGGTTCAGCAACCATCCGGTCCGCACAATGCTGAGATGCGACCGAGAGATGTGATCCCTACGCGGGATAGAGCTGTGCTGGATTTGAGTGGCTGCCGCATTGAGCCACAGGGTAGTGAGAATGATGAGTCTGAGGGGGAGGAACAGCCAGGGGCTGCCAGTGACTCTGCTGAGTCATTCTCAGGGGCATCTGAGCCCTCAGGATCTCGGTCTCGATCGCGCTCGCGTTCACCGCAGCGAGTCCAACGGTCGATGGGCAAGGCGCCGAGTGAGCCACCCCCACCTGCGAAATCTGAAGACCACGGGATGTACAACCGATGGCAAGGGTCAGCGGTGTCAGGACGTGCAGTACGCTGGGAGCATGATGAGCCACGGCATATGCCACAGCGTGTTGATAGTCAGGGGCAAGGCAAGCTACGGCATGTGCCTAGTGGAAGAGAGGCAGGCGGAGCTGGCTCAGGGGGAGAGTTAGCACCAAGTGCCGCAGGAGGCAGCGGAGAACATCTGGATCCACCACAAGAGGTGAGGGTTCGATGGGTTCCAAAACCTTTCAAATTGATTCGCAAAACCTTAAGACCTGCTGTCCATGCTGTGGGAGTGAATGAAAGTGAGAATGCTGCTGTTGAGCGCATTTCCCCGGATGATGCACGTGAGCATGATGATGCTGGGAGCTCCACAGTAGTCCATATGGAGAGTGACGTCGGTGATCTGGCGGATGGAGTGTTTGCTACGGCTGACAGTGTGACTCCTGATGCAGAGAACACGACGGGGCAGGAGGTGATTCCGAGCAGTGGCAAGACTGCTAGCCGCAGTGAGTCCCGGTGTGCAGCTGCTGCGAGGAAGAAGGTCAAAGCTGTGCTGGACGATCCAACGGTGAAGCAAGCCATGAGAGGCTGCCATCGTGAGCAGTGGATCATAGCAATGCTTGATGAGTTGACCTCCTTAAGGGAACATGATGTGTTCGAGTTAGTCAGGTGCCCAGCAGGAGTGAAGCCTGTGACAGGCAAGTGGGTGCTTAAGATTAAGCGAGGAGCACAGGGTGAGATTGAGCGATTCAAAGCTAGATATGTAGCCAGGGGATTTACGCAAGTTGAGGGCGTAGATTTCTTTGAGACATGGGCACCTGTGGGCAGTTATGCTACCTTCAGGGCTCTGTTGTCTGTCTGTGCTGTAGAGGATCTGGAGACGAGACACATAGACATTAAATGTGCTTTCCTGAATGGTGTTCTGGAGGAGGAAGTGTATGTGGCACAACCTCCTGTACTGGATGATGGGTCTGGTATGGTGTGGCGTCTGAAAAAGGCGTTGTATGGTCTGAAGCAAGCTGCCAGGGAGTGGCATAAAGCGCTTGCAGAGCTCTTGTCGAGAATGGGCTTTGTGAGATCAGCCAGTGACCCCGCACTGTTTATTTGCAAAATAGGACGATGTCTTATTTTCCTATGGGTCGATGATCTGTTGATCTTCGGTCGTAAGGAGCAGATGGATGATGCCATCAGCAGGATCCTTGAGGCATTTGAGGGTCGTGACCTGGGGGAGCTGGGATATGTGCTGGGTATGGAGGTCATACGTGATCGGCTTGCTCGCACTATCACCATAACGCACAGAAAGAACATCAGGGACATGCTGGATAGGTTCAGTATGAGTGAGTGCAGAAAGGCACCAACGCCGTTGGTACCAAAGCAGAAAGTGTTTAGTCTGAAGGATGATCCTAGCCAGGAGAAGGCTACTGTCGCAGAGCATAAGAGGTTTATGCAAGCCGTAGGAAGCATCCAGTATGTGGCTGCTGTGTCGCGTCCTGATATTTCCTTTCCGGCCAATGTCCTGGCCAGGCATATGGCTGGGAGTGCGAAGTGTCATTGGGCTGCTGTCCAGCATGTACTGAGATACCTGCGAGGGACCATAGATCTTGGCTTGACTTTTAGTGGCTCCAACGAGGGAAGTGAGGTGTTGGAAGCATTTACGGATGCTGACTTCGCCAATGGTGCTTGCTTGAAGAGCGTGTCAGGAGTGATAGTCCGGATGCATGGGAACTGTGTGTTCTGGCGTTCGAAGAGGCAGACTATTGTGGCTGGTGATACGACTGAGGCAGAGCTTATTGCGATGAGCTCAGCAGCCAATGAGGTGATGTGGGCAAAGCAGTTGTGCACTGATCTTGGTTTGTCGGCTGTGAAGCCAACTCTGTGGGGTGACAACAAGAGTGCCAACTTGCTAGCTGTGAACCCCATCTCTAGTGACCGCTCCAAGCACATCAGGGTCAGGGACCTGAGAGTCCGCGAGTTCGTAGAACTCGATGAGTTAACTATCAGCTGGGTTAGCACGGTAGACATGCTAGCTGATATGTTTACGAAAGTGTTGGCGGGACCAGCACTAGCAAAATTTAGAGATAGACTACAGCTTGCGGTAGTACAAGCCTAGTCTAGGGGGAGTGTCGTGATCCAGCCATGCACAGGACTACGGTGACCATGCATGGAGTGGATGCACGGTGCTGATCCGGAGTGGCTATGGGACGCCATGCACCGATGGCTTACCATATGCACGAGCAATGCATGCTAGATTGCGTGCCGCAGACAATGATTCTGATCGTATCCGTATGAGACGTTTGGTTGAACGCTTATATAGGCTCTACTGATCAAAGTGTAATCACTCTACTCTGCCAAAGACTCACGTGCTATAATCCAAGACTGAGAGCGCACTGTCACAGCGGAGGCCTGTACACCAGCCAGGTATGTGACAGCGCGACCCCCTGCGCACAGCTACACAGTGCTTAGATCCCACAGTGCCTTAGGGCTGCGGTCCAATGAATTACGACACGGGTCACGACTGGTCTGCACATGCCTCTCCTCCAGTTTCTGCTTGGCCTCCTTCCGCCTAACACCCTCTAGAGCTGTGCTAGGCGTCAGGTTATGCGCATGGTTCACACACATATACGCCTCTGGCCACAGAAATGCAGGCACAGCTGCTTGCAGCAGGCTTGCCCTCACACTCCTGTTTAGCACACCGATCTTTCTCTCCACCATTCCATTGGACTCATGCTGGCCCGTGGCAGTGTACGTGTGCTCAATGCCACGCCACGCGAGGTACTGAGCCAGCTGGTTAGAGCTGAACTCACCACCCTGGTCAGTGTGCAGCCTCCGCACCCCAACCTCTCTATCATACACGATCTGAGTGCGGATTCGCTCAATCAGCAGGCATATCATTTCCGCAGCCCCACTCTTGGACTTCAACGGAATCACATGGGAGTACCGGGAGTACTCATCCACCACTACCAGGATGTAGTTCATACCCCCGATTCCTACTGGCTTGATCTGCCCTGCTAGATCAGCATGCAACACTTCCCCAGCATAGGTGGCATTCTCCGTCACCTTGCCCCCGTGCTGTGCTCTATCGCCGCTTCTCTGTTCAGCCACGTGGCAACCATGACACTGAAGCGCTACCCCCGTAGGTTTCAGCATCTTCAGGTCATACAGTTGTGGGTTGTCTCTCATCAACTGGAGTACCCGATTGCCAGCATGATGAAAAGCGATATGCACTAGGAATGATGGATCAACCTGAAAGGAATAACCTTGTTCATTCGGTACACCGGTCACCGCAGCAACTTGCTGCTGCTCACGTACCCATTTCCCATTCCTATGAAACAAGTTATTCGCACTTGTCCAGGCTGCTCCTCTATCTACCGGTCGCATTTGCCATATCGGCCTGCCTTTCCCACAGAACCATGTCAGAGTAGGTTTTCCATCCTCATCCTCACCCTGCTCACAGTTCCTGTGGAACCCATAGCTCTGGTCATGAAACCCAGGCATCACTACCCGGTTTGCATGCTTGCCCGTATGCAAGTATATCTCAGACTTTTTCAACTCCTTTGTTGAAAGGATGTTGATAGGACTGGCCGGCACCCAGTAGACGTTGGTCAACTCTATGTCTACTGGTGTGATAGTGCCCTGTGCACTCACATACTCTCCCAGATTAGCTCTGATCGTGCCCACACCATACATGTCTAGCCTGCCCTGGTCAAGAGGCTGACACTGCGGCATATCTGGTGGCTTGATCTCGCAAAACATATCATAGTCAAAGCATATGTTTATGTCTGAGCCACTATCTATTAGGAAAGTGTACGGCATGTTGGGAGACGGCCCATCAGCACAGTCAGCTCGCAGCTTATCTAGGTCAACTACAGCTACCTGAGGGCCACCGCGGCCTCTGCCACGGCCTCGCCCTGCAGCTGCTTGCTTCTGCAGGAATTGTTTGACCTCTGCGGAGAGCAATGGACAATCCTTTTGCACATGTCCAGGCTTATCACAGTTGAAGCATTTCCTCTTTTCTGCTCCCCCTGCTGCCCCTGCTCCCACAGCTGCTACCTGTGGGGGTGAACCTTGGCGACCACCGTAGCGTCCACCTCGGTACCCACGTCCCCCATGGCGCTGTTGTCCACCGCGATCGTCCCGTGGGAATCGCGACGGACCCTGCTTGCTGTTCGTCTGGGCATGTGTCAACAGCGTAGACACTATCTGCTGCACTGGCATGGCCTGCAGCATGGGCTGCAACAGGCTGTACTCTTTGTCTACTGCCAGCAACCGTGATCTGTACAACTGATCAGACACAGTCTCACCCAGTCCTCTCATCTGGTTTACTATGCCCACCACCTCATTCACATGCTTCTCCAGCGGCTTGCCAGCCTGCTGGGTACTGCTGAGCTGGTGATACAGCTTCTGTATTTCTACCTCCACTGATGGCATATACTTAGCATGCAGCAACGACCAGACCTCATGGACGAAACTACAGTCTGCCACGAAGTCTCTATCCTCCTTTGGCAACGCTATGCCTACTGAGTAGTCCAGTGTGCATCCCAATGTGCAGCCCAGCGTGCAGCCTAGCGTGCCGCCCGCTGTGCAGCCCGCTGTGCAGCCCGCTGTGCATATGCGTGCTACGCCCCGTGCGTCGCGGCCTGAGCTCCTGCTTCCCCCGTAGGTTCAGCGTTACCCGGGAATGCAGCCTGCAAAGGACCTGCATTGGGATACCCGTAGGTCCCAACACGCTGTTCTTCCCCGTACGTCACGAACTGGTCCTCCGCGGCCTGCTCGCGGCGCGCTGTGGAACGTGTGTGGTGGCGAGGACGAACTTCTTCTCCATCCTCGCCGTCAGAGCCAATAGATCCCTGGCGAGATGCCATTGGGACTTCTCGGCGTGGTGGCATCCCGCAACACGACCATCGTATGTCGCGGGACACGTAGACCCGTAGGCCTCTCTCCGAGACCAGTACTCTAACAGAATGCAGTCCAGCCGTAGCGTTATGCATCTGTGTACTCTAGTCTCTCTACGGACTCTACAGCTAAACGCTAGAGCGGTGTGAATCGCTCATCGGGACGCTCAGCCGTAGCCGTAGACCCCTGGACTCTATCGCAAGCATACAACCATTGCTAGAATACCCACAAACATCACCGATACCATGTCGTAATTCAGTGGACCGCAGCCCTAAGGCACTGTGGGATCTAAGCACTGTGTAGCTGTGCGCAGGGGGTCGCGCTGTCACATACCTGGCTGGTGTACAGGCCTCCGCTGTGACAGTGCGCTCTCAGTCTTGGATTATAGCACGTGAGTCTTTGGCAGAGTAGAGTGATTACACTTTGATCAGTAGAGCCTATATAAGCGTTCAACCAAACGTCTCATACGGATACGATCAGAATCATTGTCTGCGGCACGCAATCTAGCATGCATTGCTCGTGCATATGGTAAGCCATCGGTGCATGGCGTCCCATAGCCACTCCGGATCAGCACCGTGCATCCACTCCATGCATGGTCACCGTAGTCCTGTGCATGGCTGGATCACGACACGGAGCACTCGCTTGCCCAACTCTCGGAACTGTATCGTTCGTGGGTCTTTCGTTTGCAGCAGGCGCGCTGGCCTGTGCTATGTTGGCTGGGGCGCTGCCCTGTGCCGTAAGCTTTCTAGCGGTTCGAGGAGCCATGGTTTAACCTTGGGGAACGACCTAGACAAGCTTGTGAACACTGTAGTGTAATGGAAAGTAAGCTCTCAATCACCGATACCACTGTGACGGTACTCCGATTGTACCTGGGTTGTGTCAAGCTGTACTGTGTAAACCCTCTAAGGTCCAGCCAGCACACCATAGCGCTTATATAGTGTTCCGGCCTGTGTGCGACTCCTGCCTTTAGCCCATTTGCAATGTGCTAATCCCCACACACGCCAACACCCCTTTCTAGAAGGGTCTATGCTCACGTCAGCCATGCTCTCTCGAGCATGCTCACGTAGCAGTGTTGGTGACCACATAACACAGCAACCTCGGCACAGGCATGTGCGCGGAAGGTCAGAGAAGCATCTCTGCCTCCTCGAGGACCTTCTGAAGGCTTCCAGAAGACTGTGCTGCCGCGTACAGCTTGTATCGTCACAGACACTCGTCCCGACGAGGGCACTTAGCTCAATACGCGGCTGGGTGGGGCCGCGTCGAGCATTGTGGCGACAAGTGCATGGAGTCCGAATAGGCCTATTCGGACACTCGTCCCGACGAGGGCACTTAGCTCAATACGCGGCTGGGTGGGGCCGCGTCGAGCATTGTGGCGACAAGTGCATGGAGTCCGAGTAGGCCTATTCGGACACTCGTCCCGACGAGGGCACTTAGCTCAATACGCGGCTGGGTGGGGCCGCGTCGAGCATTGTGGCGACAAGTGCATGGAGTCCGAATAGGCCTATTCGGACACTCGTCCCGACGAGGGCACTGAGCTCAATTCGGCCCACATCTCGCATGATCGATTGGCACCGCCAAGTATAGGTGGCATGACGTACTTCAGTCAGCCCACCGGTGTTGTGCAGTACCTCGAGTCATTCTTTACGGAGCATAACATGTCCGCTGCCAATCGAACGGCCGTTGAGGAGGGTGTCACCTTGTGCAAAAACCTAGGCAACGCATGGCGGGCTATGATGCACGAAGCTCTAAAATAGGACATTACGTGCGTGCATGCTGCTCACCTGCCTTCTGCCCAGAGGTCGACTGCCACCGCACACAGTTACACTGGGTTTGCTGCAGATACGACCAGTTGCGCACTGGTCTGTCTAGTGCCGCAATAACCGACGAGAGAAGGAATTTGGCAAGGCCAGAAGAAACAGATACCACCTACCTCGCAATATGGTGTCAATCTGAAAGCTTTCACTACAAATCTGGTATGCCGCCCGCACCGTCACCTGGACTTGGCAAATACCAACTCATTCGTGTTAAGCGTACGTGTGGATGTATCAGTGTTGTTGTGACTGTCAGGAACAGCATCGACATGCAGGTACGGGGCATTGTCATCCAGGGGCATGTGATGCATTTTGACCATCGCATGTCAGCGATTGACAGTCTCCGTTCCTGCAGGTGCGAAACCCAGCTGACCCCAAAGCACCTGCACGGACATGCGAAGACTGGGCAATGCGTGGTGTCTATGCAGTTCCGGCCAAATGGGGGAACAGTACCAGGAGGGGTACGGAGAAGCGCAAGCCACCCACTAAGGTGGTGAAAGCACCAGCCCGTGTTAACTCAGAGGCTGTTGAAGATGTTGCAGAGTCGCCAGCGAAAGCAGCCGACCCGCCTGAGGACGACGGGGTGCAGGCATGTCATCAGCTCCTCTGCAAGCCTGCTTACCTTACCATGCTAACCCAACGATGCGCCCTGATTGCACGCAAGCAATTGTGTTGACTGATGGCTGGCATGATACCAAGGCAACTGCCAGCCAATAACTCGTTGCAATGTGTAGAGAGGTGCCGCGCGCCGGAGGCTGGATGTTGATCAGAGCGAGCCCAAGCCCAACAGTCAGCCAAGCGCCATGAGCTCGCCTGTACCAAGCTCTAATGTCCGGGCTCGTGAAAGTACTCGATCATCAGGACACGGGGCTTCTTTGACCACCGATTTCAACCCGCCCGCTCAGGTGACTTGACTGACTTTTCATTGCTTTTGTCAGTGCTGTGCAAACCAGGCAGCGTGGCGCAAAACTTGCCTTGCTTATCGGCACAACCAGCACAATATCTCCAACATCTTCTGTCCTGACAGAGTCAGTTGTGGTGCAGCGCACGGTCGAGCGTGGCAAAGACCTTCAAGAGCGGTTTAACATGCTAAAAGGATTGCTGAAAGACCAAACTCCAACAACTGTAGGCGCCACTGCGCCGATGTGGGACCTACTAGCAACTGCTGAGGTAAGATCCACCTCGCTAGATGCATGAACTGCGCGAGTTTGTGGTTATGAGCGTTCATGGGCGACGTTGACAGGTTGGAGCCCATAGTATATGCTGTTTCACATGGAATCCTTGCCACGACCAGCCAATTCCACCCACCTGAAGAACAAAACCTTGCAGGCAGAGTTGGCTGCACTGCAGAAGCATATCGACGCAGCGTTGGAGGACGCCATGCCTTAGATCGCACAGGATCGGCATGGCTGGCGGCCATGGTAGCAGCAGGGTGAACTGCCTGCCAGAATGGAGTCTGGACATGCATAGAGGAGCATGCGGGGATGTAGGAAGCTGAGATGTAGTGAGCTGGTGTGTCTCAGGGACACGAGCGCTGTTGCCAGGGAGCCCTGCAGAAGGCGCCAGCAGTGTGGTTTTGCGATCCGAGGAGGACGTCCTCGGTGACGCGGGTGGGGGACTCGAGTCCGAGGAGGACGTCCTCCTACGGACGCCATCGGGATGTGATCTTGGTGGCAGGCGGACCTGCGTCTCCGACGAGGACGCCATGATGACGCTTAGGTGACCCATATTTTATACCCACCATGCCATCATGACGCCCGTGCCTCGCCATAGTGACGTCATCATGTAACATGTAATCTTATCATTGACGTCACTTCGGCGACATCCTCCTGTCATCCGAGCGTCATCCAGCCGTCCGCATAACATCGTCGGGTCATCGGAGCATCCGCCTGGCATCATCCACGTGTCCTCATCCTGTCCTGATACCGTACTCGTTAGTTTGAGTACGCCACGCCACTATCCCGATGACGTCCCTCCGCCGTCATCCGACCGTCACTTTCGTGCCATCCGCACATCCTTCGTGTACGTCCTCCTCGGGCTGGCAGCATCATTATAGTGGAGCGAATCCGCACTCAGATCGTGTATGATAGAGAGGTTGGGGTGCGGCTTCACCATGCATGGTCTCCGTAGTCCTGTGCATGGCTGGATCACGACAATGAGGGGTCTGGGGGAGAATGTGCCTGACCAGTTGTACCGCTCTAGGCTACTGGCAGTAGACAGAGAATATGCGTTGTTGCAGCCGATGCTGCAGCAGCTGCCAGTGCAGCAGATAGTGTCCACATTGCTGACACACGCTCAGACTAGCAGCCAACCTGCTCCATCGCGGTTCCCACGGGAAGATCGCGGTGGTCAGCAGCGTTATGGGGGACGAGGGTATCGTGGTGGACGCCACGGTGGTCGCCATGGTACACCCCCACAGGTTGCTGCAGTGGGAGCGGGGGGAGCAGACAACCGTAAGTGCTTCAACTGCAATAAGCCTGGTCATTTGCAGAAAGAGTGTCCCTTGCTCTCAGCAGAAGTCAAGCAGTTTCTGCAGAAGCAAGCAGCTGCAGGGCGAGGCCGTGGCAGAGGCCGCGGTGGCCCGCAGGTGGCTGTAGTTGATCTAGCTGAACTGCGAGCTGAATGTGGTGATGGGCCAGCGCCCAATATGCCATACACGTTTCTGGTGGATAGCGGGTCTGATCTGAACATCTGCTTTGACTATAGCATATTCAGTGAGATCAAACCACCGGATATCACAGAATGCCAGCCTCTAGATCAGGGCAGGCTACAGATATATGGCATGGGCACTATCAGGGCGAATGTGGGGAAGTACGTGACAGTGAAGGGTGAGCTGGTGCCTGTGGACATTGAGCTAGATCATGTTTACTGGTTGCCAGCCAGCCCGATAAACATCCTATCAACGACTGTGCTGAAGCGGTCGAACATATTCTTGCAGACAGGCAAGGCAAATACAGTAGAAATGCCTGGCTTTCATGATCAAGCCCAGATGTTTGTAGGCAACTGTGAGCAGGGTGTGGATAGTGAGGACAACCCCACACCGAGCTGGTATTGCGGGACAGGCAGACCAATATGGGAACTGCGCCCTGTAGATTCAGGGACAGACTGGACCAGTGCTAACAATCTTTTCCACAGAAATAGGAAATGGGTTGGTGAGCAGGCGAGAGTCGCTGCAGTGGATGGTGTACCTATTGGTCAGAGATCTTCCTTCCAGGTTGATCCATTTTTCCTGGTGCATATCGTGTTTCACCGTGCTGGCAACCGGTTTCTCAAACTGATGCGAGATAATCCAGACCTGTTCGACCTCAAGCTGCCTGAACCTACGGGAGTAGCACTTGAGTGTCATGGTTGCCATGTGGCGGAACAGAGAAGTGGTGACAGAGCACAGCATGGGGGCAAAGTGACAGAGAATGCCACGTATGCTGGAGAAGTGTTGCATGCGGATCTGGCTGGACAGATAAAGCCAGTGGGCATAGGAGGAATGAACTTCATCCTGGTAGTGGTGGATGAGTACAGCAGGTACTCGCATATGATCCCGCTGAAGTCGAAAAGCGGTGCTGCTGAAATGATATGCCTTCTGCTAGAACGCATCCGCACTCAGACTGTCTATGACAAGGAGATAGGGGTGCGGAGGCTGCATACGGACCAGGGACGTGAGTTCAGCTCTAACCACCTGGCTCAGTACCTTGAGTGGCGAGGGATAGTACACACGTTCACTGACACCGCCCAGCATGAGTCTAATGGGTTGGTAGAGCGAAAGATCGGTGTGCTGAACACGTCAGTGCGGGCAAGCCTGCTGCAGGCAGCAGTCCCTGCATTCCTGTGGCCGGAGGCATACATGTGCGTGAACCATGCACACAACCTGACGTCGAGTACAGCACTGGAAGGTGTTCGGCGGAGGGAGGCGAAGCAGAGGCTGGAAGAGAGGTTAGTTGCCACCAGCCATGAGCCATGGTCCACGAATGAGCAGCAGCGGGCTAAGCAGCTGAGGGTCCGGAAGGCGGGAGCGCTTGCGCTGAGCCTGAAGGAGCTCTGTGAGCAGCTGAATGCCAGGAGAGATGCGGCATTTGTGGAAAGGTGCATAGAGAAATGTGGATGTCAGGGAGATAGTGCCATACTTGTTGTGGTTTCGGAAAGTCAGTGAAGATGACTTCCGTCTCGTGGTGGCACAGGTGAAGCCTTTCGGGTGCCCAATGTATGTGTATCCGCGGAGGGAGCACTTCAGGCACCTGGAGGAGCGAGGAATCCTCGGTGCCTATATGGGACCGGGTGGAGGTCCTCATATGGACAGGGTGTATGTGAAGCGTGGGAATGGGGGAGCAGTGCGGATGTACAGGCACACGGCTGCTCCACCTGCTCTGGTGAAGGATTTCGCGCAGCGATTTCACATGGCTGGGGAACCTACGGCGGACCCAGTTGTGCTAGAGAACTATGAGCAGGGTGAATTTGAGATCCTGCCAGATCAGTTCACCAGTGTAGTGCCAGAGGCTGAGTTCTTGCCCAACATGAAGAAGTGGGTGAAGAGCACCAGTGTGCGGGCAGTGCGTCCACCAGCCAGTCGTGAACACATGATGCCAGAGAGGGGTAGAAATGTGGATTGGGCTGAGGGGGAGCATCCGGGTCTGGGCCATCAACACTGGGAACCAAGCAGAACGTTGCATAGGCGTTTCAAACCACGAGAGGAGCTACCTGAGGGTGAGCCTGAGTTCTCTCCTAGAGTGTTGGGTGCAGAGCTGCTGGCGCGCCATGAGCGCTGGCACACACCGGAGATCAGTGATGCAGTGGTTGCAGCGCGCTGTGATCTTGCAGCGGCTGACAGTGCTGCAACTGTGCCGCACTGGGAATATGATGCAGCAGACCAGCCGTCTGGGCCACTGAACTGCGAGTTCAGGCCTGCAGAGACAATCCCTACGCGGGATAGAGCTGTGCTGCACATGGGAGACTGTGACATCTATCCGCTTCCAACTGATGATGAGGCGGATGAAGATGCATCTGGTAGTGAGGATGACTCTGAGCCTGAGTCTAGATCCCGCTCACGCTCAGCGGAGCCAGTCCAGCGGTTGATGGGCAAGGAGCTGAGTGAGCCACCCCCATCTGTGCGAGCTGACGGTCACGGCGGCAGCCGAAGTTACCGCGGGTCCACGTTGTCAGGGCGTGATGACCGGGACAGATATGATAAGCCACGGCATATATCTGGGTCTGAGGGCCAGGGGCAAGGCGAGCTACGGCATGTGCCTAGGGGAATAGCGACAGGCGGTGATGGCTCAGGGGGAGAGTCAGCACCAAGTGCCGCGAGGGGCAGCGGAGAACGTCTGGATCCGCCACATGAGGTGGGGATTCGATGGGTTCCAAAGCCTTTTCATTTGATTCGCAAAGTCTTGAGACCTGCTGTCCATGCTGTGGGAGCCATTATAAGTGATGTTGCTGTTGAGCGCATCTCCCCGGAGGGTGCACGTGAGCATGATGCTGGGAGCTCCACAGTGTTCAATGGTGAGAATGACGTCGGTGACTTAGCTGAAGGAGTGTCTGCGACGGCTGACAGTGTGACTCCTGATGCAGAAAAGCCGACGGGGCAGGAGGTGACTCCGAACGGTGGCCCTACTGCTAGCCTTTGTGAGTCCAGGCGTGCAGCTACCGTGAGGAAGAAGGTCGAGGTCGTAGTAGATGATCCAACGGTGCAGCAGGCCATGCGTGGCACTCACCGTGAGCAGTGGATCACGGCCATGCTCGATGACCTGACCTCCTTGAGAGAACATGACGTGTTTGAGCTGGTCGAGTGCCCATTAGGAGCGAAGCCTGTGACAGGCAAGTGGGTGCTTAAGATCAAGCGAGGAGCACAGGGTGAAATTGAGCGTTTCAAAGCCAGATATGTAGCCAGGGGGTTTACGCAAGTGGAGGGCGTAGATTTCTTTGAGACATGGGCACCTGTGGGCAGTTATGCTACCTTCAGGGCTCTGTTATCGGTCTGTGCAGTAGAGGATCTAGAGACGAGGCATATAGACATAAAATGTGCTTTCCTGAATGGTGTTCTGGAGGAGGAAGTGTATGTGGCACAACCTCCTGTACTAGATGATGGGTCTGGTATGGTGTGGCGTCTGAAGAAGGCGTTGTATGGTCTGAAGCAGGCTGCCAGGGAGTGGCACAAAGCGCTTGCAGAGCTCTTGTTGAGTATGGGCTTTGTGAGATCAGCCAGTGACCCTGCACTGTTTATCTGCAAAGTAGGACGTTGTCTTATTTTTCTGTGGGTCGATGATCTGTTGATTTTCGGTCTGGTAGAGCAGATGGATGATGCCATCAGAAAGAGCCTTGAGGCATTTGAGGGTCGTGACCTGGGGGAGCTGGGATATGTGCTGGGCATGGAGGTCATACGTGATCGCGCTGCTCGCACTATCACCATCACACACAGAAAGAGCATCAGGGACATGCTGGAGAGATTCAGCATGAGTGAGTGCAGACGGGCGCCAACTCCTTTGGTGCCAAAGCAGAAAATGTTTAGCCTGAAGGAAGATCCTAGCCAGGAGAAGGCTACAGGCACAGAGCATAAGAGGTTTATGCAAGCCGTAGGAAGCATCCAGTATGTGGCAGTTGTGTCGCGTCCAGACATCGCGTTTCCGGCTAATGTCTTGGCCAGGCATATGGCTGGGAGTGCCAAATGTCATTGGAATGGTGTCCTTCACGTACTGAGATACCTGCGAGGGACCATAGACTTTGGCTTGACCTTTAGTGGCTCCAATGGGGGATGTGAGGTGTTGGCAGGACCAGCACTGGGAAAATTTCGAGATAGACTGCAGCTTGCGGTAGTACAAGCTTAGTCTAGGGGGAGTGTCGTGATCCAGCCATGCACAGGACTACGGTGACCATGCATTGTGGCATACACAGGACTACGGTGACCATGTGTGCCAGGATACACGGTGCTGATCCGGAGTGGCTATGGGGCAGCCATGCACCGATGGCTGACCATATGCACGAGCAATGCATGCAGATTGCGTGCCAGCAGACATTGATTCTGATCGTATCCGTATGAGTCGTTTAGAGAACGCTTATATAGGCTCTGTCGATCGTAGTGTAATCACTCTTTCTCTACTGTCCGAAGTCTCACGTGTCGTCGCCTCCAACGAAGATACAGTGCTGTCACCGGCAGATACCTAGACAGCAAGGTATGTGACAGTACCCTACCCCTGCGCATAGCTACGGCATGCTCAGGATCCCACAGGTCTTAGGCCGCGGTCCAATGGATTACAACAGCATAAACCTCTTATGCTCTGTGCCTGTAGCCTTTGTCTGGCTAGGATCTTCCTTCAGACTAAACATTTTCTGCTTTGGTACCAACGGAGTTGGTGCCCGTCTGCACTCACTCATGCCAAATCTCTCTAGCAAGTCCCTGATGCTCTTTCTGTGTGTGATGGTGATAGTGCGAGCAGTTCGATCACGTATGACCTCCATGCCCAGCACATATCCCAGTTCCCCCAGGTCACGACCCTCAAATGCCTCAAGGATCTTTCTGATGGCATCATCCATCTGCTCTCTGTGACCGAAAATCAGCAGATCATCGACCCACAGAAAAATAAGACAACGTCCTACTTTGCAAATGAACAGTGCAGGGTCACTGGCTGATCTCACAAAACCCATACTCAACAAGAGTTCTGCAAGCTCTTTGTGCCACTCCCTGGCAGCTTGCTTCAGACCATACAACGCCTTTTTCAGACGCCACACCATACCAGACCCATCGTCCAATACCGGAGGTTGTGCCACATACACTTCCTCCTCCAGAACACCATTCAGGAAAGCACATTTAATGTCTATATGCCTCGTCTCTAGATCCTCTACTGCACAGACTGATAACAGAGCCCTGAAGGTAGCATAACTGCCCACAGGTGCCCATGTCTCAAAGAAATCTACGCCCTCCACTTGCGTAAATCCCCTGGCTACGTATCTGGCCTTGAAACGCTCAATTTCACCCTGTGCTCCTCGCTTGATCTTAAGCACCCACTTGCTTGTCACAGGCTTCACTCCTGTTGGGCACTCAACCAGCTCAAACACATCATGTTCTCTTAAGGAGGTCAGCTCATCGAGCATTGCCGTGATCCACTTCTCACGATGAGCACCACGCATGGCCTGCTGCACCGTTGGATCATCTACTACGGCCTCGACCCTCTTCCTCACGGTAGCTGCACGCCTGGACTCACTAAGGCTAGCAGTAGGGCCACCGTTTGGAGTCACCTTCTGTCCCGTCGTCTTTTCTGCATCAGGAGGCACACTGTCAGCTGCAGCTGACACTCCATCAGAACAGTCACCGACGTCATTCTCATCATCATTCATTACTGTGGGGCTCGCAGCATCACTCACATGCTCACGTGCTTCCTCCGGGGAAATGCGCTCAACAGCAGCATCACTCACAATTGCTCCCACAGCATGGACAGCAGGTCTTAAGATTTTGCGAATCAAGTGAAAAGGCTTTGGAACCCATCGAACCCTCACCTCATGTGGCGGATCCAGACGTTCTCCGCTGCCCCTCGCGGCACTTGGTGCTGACTCTCCCCCTGAGCCATCACCTCCTGTCGCTATTCCGCTAGGCACATGCCGTAGCTCGCCTTGCCCCTGGCCCTCAGACCCAGATATATGCCTCGGCTCATCATATCCGTCACGGTCATCACGCCCTGACACCGTGGACCCGCGGTGACTTCGGCCGCCGCCGTGACCGTCAGCTCGCACAGGTGGGGGTGGCTCACTCAGCTCCTTGCCCATCGACCGTTGGACTGGCTCCGCTGAACGCGAGCGGGATCTAGACTCAGACTCAGAGTCATCCTCACCTCCATCACTAGACTCAGTATCACTCACTTCCTCATCAGTTGGAAGCGGATGGATATCACAGTCCCCTATGTGCAGCACAGCCCTATCCCTCGTAGGGATCGTCTCTGCAGGCCTGAACTCGTGGTGTAGAGGCCCAGACGGCTGGTTTGCTGCATCATAGTCCCAGTGTGCCACTGCCGCAGCATTGTCAGCAGCTGCATGATCGCAGCGCGCTGCAACCACTGCCTCACTGATCTCTGGTGTGTGCCAGCGCTCATGTCGCGCCAGCAGCTCTGCACCCAACACTCTAGGAGAAAACTCGGGCTCACCCTCAGGTAGCTCGTCTGTCGGTTTGAAACGCCTATGCAGCGTTCTGCCTGGTTCCCAGTGTTGATGGCCCAGACCCGGATGCTCCCCCTCAGCCCAATCCACATTTCTGCCCCTCTCTGGCATCATGTGTTCACGACTGGCTGGTGGACGCACTGCCCGCACACTAGTGCTCTTCACCCACTTCTTCATGTTGGGCAAGAACTCAGCTTCCGGCACTACACTGGTGTACTGATCGGGTAGGATCTCAAACTCACCCTGCTCATAGTTCTCTAGCACAACCGGGTCCGCCGTAGCCTCCCCAGCCATGCGAAATCGCTGCGCGAAATCCTTCACTAGAGCAGGTGGAGCAGCCGTGTGCCTGTACATCCGCACTGCTCCCCCATTCCCACGTTTCACGTAAACCCTGTCCATGTGAGGACCTCCACCCGGTCCCATATAGGCACCGAGGATTCCTCGCGCTTCCAGGTGCCTGAAGTGCTCCCTCCTTGGATACACATACATTGGACACCCGAAAGGCTTCACCTGTGCCACCACGAGACGGAAGTCATCTTCTTTGACCTTCCTAAACCACAACAAGTATGGCACAATCTCTCTGACATTCACATTTCTCATGTGCTGTGCCACAAATGCCAATTCTCTCCTGGCAACCAGCATCTCACACAGCTCATTCAGACTCAGCGCATGCGCTGCAGCCTTCCTGACTCTCAGCTGCTTAGCCCGCTGCTGCACGTTCGTGGACCATGGCTCAGAGCTGGTGGC
Source organism: Ulva mutabilis (assembly GCA_900538255.1). Lineage (NCBI taxonomy): Eukaryota > Viridiplantae > Chlorophyta > Ulvophyceae > Ulvales > Ulvaceae > Ulva > Ulva mutabilis. The sequence continues at coordinate 46,356 of UNSF01000051.1, forward strand.
AACAAACCTATCCTCCAGCTTCTGCTTTGCCTCCTTCCGCCTCACACCCTCCAGTGCTGTGCTCGGCGTCAGGTTGTGTGCATGGTTCACGCACATGTATGCCTCAGGCCACAGGAATGCAGGCACTGCTGCCTGCAGCAGACTCGCCCGCACTGACGTGTTCAGCACACCGATCTTTCGTTCTACCAACCCATTTGACTCATGTTGGGCGGTGTCAGTGAACGTGTGTACTATCCCTCGCCACTCAAGGTACTGAGCCAGCTGACTCGAGCTGAACTCACCTCCTTGGTCCGTATGCAGCCTCCGCACACCTACCTCCTTGTCATAGACAATCTGAGTGCGGATGCGTTCTATCAGAAGACATATCATCTCCGCAGCACCGCTTTTCGACTTCAGCGGGATCACATGTGAGTACCTGCTGTACTCATCCACTACTACCAGGACGTAGTTCATTCCTCCTATGCCTACTGGCTTAATCTGTCCAGCCAGATCCGCATGCAATACTTCTCCAGCATACGAGGCATTCTCTGTCACTTTGCCCCCATGCCGTGCTCTGTCACCACTTCTCTGCTCCGCCACGTGGCAACCATGACACTCAAGCGCTACTCCCGTGGGTTTAGGCAACTTGAGGTCATACAGGTCTGGATTCTCAGTCATCAGTTTGAGAATCCGGTTGCCCGCATGATGAAACGAGAGATGCACCAGAAATGCTGGGTCAAGTCGGTAAGAAGATCTCTGACCAATAGGTACACCATCTACCGCAGCGATTCTCGCCTGCTCACCAACCCATTTCCTATTTCTGTGGAAAAGGTTATTGGCACTGGTCCAGTCTGTCCCTGAATCTACAGGGCGCAGTTCCCATATTGGTCTGCCTGTCCCGCAATACCAGCTTAATGTGGGATTATCATCACTATCAACTCCCTGCTCACAGTTGCCCACAAATGTTTGTGCTTGGTCATAAAAACCCGGCATCTCTACTGTGTTTGCCTTGCCTGTGTGCAAGTCTACGTTCGACCGCTTCAGCACAGTCGTTGATAGGATATTGATCGGGCTGGCTGGCACCCAGTAAACATGATCTAGCTCAATGTCTACAGGTACCAGCTCACCCTGTACTGTCACGTACTTCCCCACATTCGCCCTGATAGTGCCCATGCCATATATCTTAAGCCTGCCCTGGTCTAAGGGCTGGCACTCTGTGATATCTGGTGGCTTGATCTCGCTGAACATGCTATAGTCGAAGCATATGTTCAGGTCAGACCCGCTATCCACCAGAAATGTGTATGGCATGTTGGGCGACGGCCCATCAGCACAGTCAGCTCGCAGTTCCGCTAGGTCTACCACAGCCACCTGAGGGCCCCCGCGGCCTCTGCCACGGCCTCGCCCTGCAGCTGACTGTTTCTGTAGGAACTGCTTGACCTCTGCGGAGAGCAAAGGGCAATCTTTCTGCAGATGGCCAGGCTTATCACAATTGAAGCACTTGCGCTTATCTGCTCCCCCTGCTCCCACTGCGGCAACCTCTGGGGGTGTACCGTGGCGACCACCGTGGCGTCCACCACGATACCCTCGTCCCCCAAATCTCTGCTGACCACCGCGATCATCCCGTGGGAATCGCGATGGGGCAGACTGGCTGCTATTCTGAGCATGCGTCAGCAGCGTGGACACTATCTGCTGCACTGGCAGTTGCTGCAGCATCGGCTGCAGCAGTGCATACTCTCTGTCCACTGCCAGTAGCCTAGAGCGGTATAGCTGATCAGGCACAGCTTCTCCCAGACCCCTCATCTGGTTCACTATACCAACTACCTCGTTGACATGTTTCTCAAGTGGCTTTCCCGCCTGCCTGGCACCACTGAGTTGCTGGTATAGCTTCTGTATTTCTACTTCGACAGAAGGCATGTACTTGGCATGCAGCAGTGCCCACATCTCATGGACAAAACTGCAGTCTGACACGAAATCTCTATCCTCCTTTGGCAGTGTTACGAATAGCCAATGCTTGACTGACTCATGAGCCTGGCTATTCTGTGCCAGTGGATCATTTACTAGCAGGCTACTTTCCCCCACCATGTTTGCCCAACTCTCTACCTCTTTCTTGAACACCCGAAAGTGATCATATCTGTGGTTCCATACCGGGAACTTGTGCTTTTCTACTAGCGACTTTCCCGGCATAGACTTAGGCATTACGAGCGACAGTGCGCTCGCGAGAGTTGCAACATCGATCGATCCGGCTGTTGCTGCCGCCCCGGATGACATCGCAGCCTGCGAAGGCTGCGGTATCGGAGGTGGTATCTGCTGCGCTGCCCATGCTGTCTGGGCAACGTGTGGCACTTCCTGCGCTCCGTGCACCGCTGCCTGAGCACCCGCATTCCCCGTAGGATCAGCGTTGCCCGGCATGGCGGCCTGCAGAGGGTTAACACTGAGATACCCGTAGGTCCCAGCGTCTTGTCCTTCCCCGTGGGGCATGGACTGACCCTCCGCGGCCTGCTCGCGGCGCACTGTAGAGCGAGTGCGATGATGCGGAAGGTTAACTGCTCCCTCCACACCGTCAGAACCGATAGACCCTTGGCGAGATGCCATTGAATCGTTTCGGAGTGGTGGTGTCCTGCAACATGACCACCATATGTCGCAGGAAACGCAGACCCGTAGGCCTCTTTGCGAGACCAGCACACAAGCATAATGCAGCTCCGCCGTAGCATTCTGCATTTGCTTTTCTAGTCTCTCTACGGTCGGCTATACACTAGAGCGGTGTAGCACACTCATCGGAGTGTGCAGCCGTAACCGCAGGTTCCCCCTGGACTCTACCGCATGCTAATAGACATCACAAGAATACCCACAATCATCACCGATACCATGACGTAATTCAGTGGACCGCGGCCTAAGGCCTGTGGGATCCTGAGCATGTCGTCATGCGCAGGGGTTGGTGCTGTCACATACCTTGCTGTCTTAGGTATCTGTCCGTGACAGCGCCTGTACCTTCAGTTGGAGGATGAATGCACGTGAGTCTTAGGACAGTAGAAGAGAGAGTGATTACACTACGATCTGTAGAGCCTATATAAGCGTTCAATCAACGTCTCATACGGATACGATCAGAATCAATGTCTGCGGCACGCAATCTTGCATGCATTGCTCGTGCATATGGTCAGCCATCGGTGCATGGCTGCCCCATAGCCACTCCGGATCAGCACCGTGATTCCCCGCATACATGGTCACCGTAGTCCTGTGTATGCCACCATGCATGGTCACCGTAGTCCTGTGCATGGCTGGATCACGACAGGACACAGCTGCGCATGACGCCGCCTTGCTCGGTGCGCGCGTCGCCCGGACGGCATCGTGGTGTGCGGCACCCCGCTGGGTAGCGATGAGTTCGTCACAATACATGTCTCCCGCTGCTGCGCAGCCACTCGCGCGCAGATTGCGAAGCTGACCGCACTGCCACTGTCCCCTCAGGTGAAATGGCTTGTCATGCACAACTGCCTGCAGCATAGAGAATTCCATTTGTTGCGCAGCACGCAGTGGCGGTTTCTGGAGCAGCCGCTGCACCAGGTGGAGACAGCGCTGCTGAAGGGCCTCGGCGACATTCTGGACGTGACCAGCCTCACGGATGCACAGTGCCTGCAAGCCCTGCTTCCCCACCGCCACGTCGGCATGGGCCTACGCAGGTTCACCCAACCCATCGCCGACGCTGCTCGCCTGTCGTCCGCTGCACTCGCCCATGCAGCCCCTCGCAGAAGGGACGGATCGAGGCCTGCCGTTCCGTGCGATGCGGGCGTCGTCATGCGCCACTCTCGAAGAGTTGCGCCAGCAGTGGCCAAGCATCCCGGGGCTGTCTGAGTGCCCCGCCGAGCCCGCGGCATGGGGCGGGCCCTGAGCGACGGGGGGTCCTGCCATCCGCATGTCACGGCTGCAGAATGCAGTCGGCCGGGCCGACTCTGACGCCCGGGCGGCTGCGCTGCTTGCAGCGCTGGATCAAGGGACGCGCAGCCCGTCGTCAGCAACACGCGAACACAGCCTTACCACAAGGCGCGCTTGCATTGTTGCGCAGGCTCGATGGCCTCAGCTTTCCTGAAAGCCAGGCCCGGTGCGACGTGACTGACCTGCCACAGAGTTCCGCGTGAATGTGCGCTTGCGCCTAGGTGAGTCACTGTTCACCGGCCCAGAGGCGGACGGCGACTGCGCGTGCGGCCGGGCATCGCCTGCTGATGGTTCGCATGCCTGGTGGTGCAATGCGGTGTGGCGCACGGGTGGTCGCCCGCCATGATGCGATCACGCAGGCATGGCGCCGCTTCATCATGCGGGCGGCGTCTCCACGTCTCTTGAGCCCAACATCAGAGCCTCCCGCAGTACCCGGATGTGCCGGGCGCACGGCGCCCGCACAGCCGCCCGGCCCCTCCTGTGAGCTTCCAGCTGTGCTGCCGCTGGTGCGCTCACTCCACCACCCGGCCCCAGCGCCTCGGCCGTGCCTTCCACCCCATGTGGCACCCAGACGCTGGCGCATTCCCCGCTGCCCCTTGCGCCCCTCCGGACCGGCGGACAACGCTGCCCCGCTCGGCGACGCCGCCCACGGCGGACGGCACCTCAGAGGGACCAGCCGCCGCGGCTGCACTCGTCGCTGCTGCCATCTCAGCCGTTGTTGCCTCGTCCGAGGTCAAGGCTGCCGCGGCCGACACGGCAGGCGCCATGGACGTAGACGTCCCCGGCGAGGCGGCTGTCGGTTACAGTGGCGCGCGAGAGCTCGGCGCGGCAGCTGCCGCCGCCGCCGCAGTGGCCGTGAAGGCGGCCGCCCCGGCCGGCGAGTGCGCGGTGCGGTGTGAGCACCTGCCACAGGTGGGGCCCGGTGGCCACTAGTCCGCCGCGACGCCTGCCCGAGGGTCGAGGGGCCGCGCGGCCGCGGCTTGCGCCCGGCCGCTACCCCCCCCGCTCGCAGCGCGACCCGGAACGGGGTGATCTGCTTGTGATGTTGCCCTGCGACACCGTTGTGGCCGATGTGTGCGTGACCTGTCCGGTGGCCCCCTCCCGGGTCGTCGCCGCGGCAAACACGCCAGGCGCTGCCGCCCAGCTGATGGACGACCGGAAGCGAGACAAGTACGGCCGCTCCGGCACAGGCGCATGTCGCTTCGTGTCCCCTGTCGCATGAGACGTTTGGCCGTGTGGGCACGGGTGCGTTCGCCTTCCTGAATAGATCGCTGACTTTGCTGCGGCTTCGGGGGCCGTGCTCCAGGCAAGCGTTCTTGCAGAATGCCATGTGCGAACTCTCCCACCACTCTGTGCCGTGGTGTGACGCGCCAGGTCCTCGCTGCGGCTCCGCTGCGTATGCGGCTGGCGGGCAGGCGGTGGTGCCTGGCCACGATGTCCCGTCGGACGTGCTATAGGCGGTCGCTGGCCGCTTGCTGGACCGGGTGCCGCGGCTGCAGCAGCGCAGGCCGGCCCCGCGTCTGGTCGTGTTGGCCCGCCGAACCTTCCCGCGAGCCACCGTGGGGGGAGTGATGCGGCGCCGCTAGTGCCCTTCGCGCCCCGCCCGAGGCCCCTGCGGCGGCCGGAGGGGGAGGGCTGGTACGCCTGCACTGTGGGGGGCGTGCGCCCCCGGGCTCTCATGTGCGGGGGCCCGTGATGGAATGCTCCAGTGGGGCAGGATGGAGTGGGGGTGCTGCTGTAGGGGGGTCGGTGGTGGCTGGTTTTGCTGGGGTGGGCAGTAGTGCGGTGGTGGTTGTTGCTGTGCGCGGTTGTGGCGCGGGTGCCGTAGTGGAGGGTGCGGGAGTGCGCGTGCGTGTGGGTGCGTGGGTGTGGTTGTGTCGGCTGTGTCGGTTCGTTGTGGCTTTTTCGCCTGGGAGAGTGATTGCTTTTTTGCTGGTGTCTACTTTCGGGGGTTTTGGCCGTCTACTTTCCTTCCGTTGCCTCCGCTGCCGGGGCTATTGCGTTCATCTCCGTGTAACACGCACACNCTCGGTGCCTATATGGGACCGGGTGGAGGTCCTCATATTGGACAGGTGTATGTGAAAGCGTGGGAATGGGGGAGCAGTGCGGATGTACAGGCACACGGCTGCTCCACCTGCTCTGGTGAGGGATTTCGCGCAGCGATTTCACATGGCTGGGGAACCTACGGCGGACCAGTTGTGCTAGAGAACTATGAGCAGGGTGAATTTGAGATCCTGCCAGATCAGTTCACCAGTGTAGTGCCAGAGGCTGAGTTCTTGCCCAACATGAAGAAGTGGGTGAAGAGCACCAGTGTGCGGGCAGTGCGTCCACCCAGCCAGTCGTGAAACACATGATGCCAGAGAGGGGTAGACAAATGTGGATTGGGCTGAGGGGAGCATCCGGGTCTGGGCCATCAGCACTGAGGAACCAAGCAGAACGTTGCATAGGCGTTTCAAACCACGAGAGGAGCTTACCTGAGGGTGAGCCTGAGTTCTCTCTAGACAGTGGGGTAGCAGAGCAGCTGCTGGCGCGCCAATGAGCCGCTGGCACACACCGGAGATCAGTGATGCAGTGGTTGCAGCGCCTGTGACTTTGCAGCGGCTGACAGTGCTGCAAGCTGTGCCGGCACTGGGAATATGATGCAGCAGACCAGCCGTCTGGGCCACTGAACTGCGAGAGTTCAGGCCTGCAGAGACAATCCCTACGCGGGATAGAGCTGGTGCTGCACATGGAGACTGTGACATCTATTCCGCTTCCAACTGATGATGAGGCGGATGAAGATGCATCTGGTAGTTGAGGATGACTCTGAGCCTGAGTCTAGATCCCGCTCACGCTCAGCGGAGCCAGTCCAGCGGTTGATGGGCAGGAGCTGAGTGAGCCACCCCCATCTGTGCGAGCTGACGGTCACGGCGGCAGCCGAAGTTACCGCGGGTCCACGTTGTCAGGGCGTGATGACCGGGACAGATATGATAAGCCACGGCATATATCTGGGTCTGAGGGCAGGGCAAGGCGAGCTACGGCATGTGCCTAGGGGATAGCGACAGCGGTGATGGTCAGGGAGAGTCAGCACCAGTGCCGCGAGGGGCAGCGGAGAACGTCTGGATCCGCCACATGAGGTGGGGATTCGATGGGTTCCAAGCCTTTTCATTTGAATTCGCAAAGTCTTGAGACCTGCTGTCCATGCTGTGGGAGCCATTAATAAGTGATGTTGCTGTTTGAGCGCATCTCCCCGGAGGGTGCACGTGAGCATGATGCTGGGAGCTCCACAGTGTTCAATGGTGAGAATTGACGTCGGTGACTTAGCTGAAGGAGTGTCTGGCGACGGCTGACAGTGTGGACTCCTGATGCAGAAAAGCCGACGGGGCAGGAGGTGACTCCGAACGGTGGCCCTACTGCTAGCCTTTGTGGAGTCCAGGCGTGCAGCTACGTGAGGAAGGAAGGTCGAGGTCGTAGTAGATGATCCAAACGGTGCAGCAGGCCATGCGTGGCACTCACCGTGAGCAGTGGATCACGGCCATGCTCGATGACCTGACCTCCTTGAGAGAACATGACGTGTTTGAGCTGGCTCGAGTGCCCATTAGGAGCGAAGCCTGTGACAGGCAAGTGGGGTGCTTAAGATCAAGCGAGGAGCACAGGGTGAAATTGAGCGTTTTCAAAGCCAGATATGTAGCCAGGGGGTTTACGCAAGTGGAGGGCGTAGATTTCTTTGAGACATGGGCACCTGTGGGCAGTTATGGCTACCTTCAGGGCTCTGTTATCGGTCTGTGCAGTAGAGGATCTAGAGACGAGGCATATAGACATAAAATGTGCTTTCCTGAATGGTGTTCTGGAGGAGGAAGTGTATGTGGCACAACCTCCTGTTACTAGATGATGGGTCCTGGTATGGTGGTGGCGTCTGAAAGAAGGCGTTGTATGGTCTGAAGCAGGCTGCCAGGGAGTGGCACAAAGCGCTTGCAGAGCTCTTGTTGAGTATGGGCTTTGTGAGATCAGCCAGTGACCCTGCACTGTTTATCTGCAAAGTAGGACGTTGTCTTATTTTTTCTGTGGGTCGATGATCTGTTGATTTTCGGTCTGGTAGAGCAGATGGATGATGCCATCAGAAAGAGCCTTGAGGCATTTGAGGGTCGTGACCTGGGGGAGCTGGGATATGTGCTGGGCATGGAGGTCATACGTGATCGCGCTGCTCGCACTATCACCATCACACACAGAAAGAGCATCAGGGACATGCTGGAGAGATTCAGCATGAGTGAGTGCAGACGGGCGCCAACTCCTTTGGTGCCAAAGCAGAAAATGTTTAGCCTGAAGGAAGATCCTAGCCAGGAGAAGGCTACAGGCACAGAGCATAAGAGGTTTATGCAAGCCGTAGGAAGCATCCAGTATGTGGCAGTTGTGTCGCGTCCAGACATCGCGTTTCCGGCTAATGTCTTGGCCAGGCATATGGCTGGGAGTGCCAAATGTCATTGGAATGGTGTCCTTCACGTACTGAGATACCTGCGAGGGACCATAGACTTTGGCTTGACCTTTAGTGGCTCCAATGGGGGATGTGAGGTGTTGGCAGGACCAGCACTGGGAAAATTTCGAGATAGACTGCAGCTTGCGGTAGTACAAGCTTAGTCTAGGGGGAGTGTCGTGATCCAGCCATGCACAGGACTACGGTGACCATGCATTGTGGCATACACAGGACTACGGTGACCATGTGTGCCAGGATACACGGTGCTGATCCGGAGTGGCTATGGGGCAGCCATGCACCGATGGCTGACCATATGCACGAGCAATGCATGCAGATTGCGTGCCAGCAGACATTGATTCTGATCGTATCCGTATGAGTCGTTTAGAGAACGCTTATATAGGCTCTGTCGATCGTAGTGTAATCACTCTTTCTCTACTGTCCGAAGTCTCACGTGTCGTCGCCTCCAACGAAGATACAGTGCTGTCACCGGCAGATACCTAGACAGCAAGGTATGTGACAGTACCCTACCCCTGCGCATAGCTACGGCATGCTCAGGATCCCACAGGTCTTAGGCCGCGGTCCAATGGATTACAACAGCATAAACCTCTTATGCTCTGTGCCTGTAGCCTTCGCCTGGCTAGGATCTTCCTTCAGACTAAACATTTTCTGCTTTGGTACCAACGGAGTTGGTGCCCGTCTGCACTCACTCATGCCAAATCTCTCTAGCAAGTCCCTGATGCTCTTTCTGTGTGTGATGGTGATAGTGCGAGCAGTTCGATCACGTATGACCTCCATGCCCAGCACATATCCCAGCTCCCCCAGGTCACGACCCTCAAATGCCTCAAGGATCTTTCTGATGGCATCATCCATCTGCTCTCTGTGACCGAAAATCAGCAGATCATCGACCCACAGAAAAATAAGACAACGTCCTACTTTGCAAATGAACAGTGCAGGGTCACTGGCTGATCTCACAAAACCCATACTCAACAAGAGTTCTGCAAGCGCTTTGTGCCACTCCCTGGCAGCTTGCTTCAGACCATACAACGCCTTTTTCAGACGCCACACCATACCAGACCCATCGTCCAATACCGGAGGTTGTGCCACATACACTTCCTCCTCCAGAACACCATTCAGGAAAGCACATTTAATGTCTATATGCCTCGTCTCTAGATCCTCTACTGCACAGACTGATAACAGAGCCCTGAAGGTAGCATAACTGCCCACAGGTGCCCATGTCTCAAAGAAATCTACGCCCTCCACTTGCGTAAATCCCCTGGCTACGTATCTGGCCTTGAAACGCTCAATTTCACCCTGTGCTCCTCGCTTGATCTTAAGCACCCACTTGCTTGTCACAGGCTTCACTCCTGTTGGGCACTCAACCAGCTCAAACACATCATGTTCTCTTAAGGAGGTCAGCTCATCGAGCATTGCCGTGATCCACTTCTCACGATGAGCACCACGCATGGCCTGCTGCACCGTTGGATCATCTACTACGGCCTCGACCCTCTTCCTCACGGTAGCTGCACGCCTGGACTCACTAAGGCTAGCAGTAGGGCCACCGTTTGGAGTCACCTTCTGTCCCGTCGTCTTTTCTGCATCAGGAGGCACACTGTCAGCTGCAGCTGACACTCCATCAGAACAGTCACCGACGTCATTCTCATCATCATTCATTACTGTGGGGCTCGCAGCATCACTCACATGCTCACGTGCTTCCTCCGGGGAAATGCGCTCAACAGCAGCATCACTCACAATTGCTCCCACAGCATGGACAGCAGGTCTTAAGATTTTGCGAATCAAGTGAAAAGGCTTTGGAACCCATCGAACCCTCACCTCATGTGGCGGATCCAGACGTTCTCCGCTGCCCCTCGCGGCACTTGGTGCTGACTCTCCCCCTGAGCCATCACCTCCTGTCGCTATTCCGCTAGGCACATGCCGTAGCTCGCCTTGCCCCTGGCCCTCAGACCCAGATATATGCCTCGGCTCATCATATCCGTCACGGTCATCACGCCCTGACACCGTGGACCCGCGGTGACTTCGGCCGCCGCCGTGACCGTCAGCTCGCACAGGTGGGGGTGGCTCACTCAGCTCCTTGCCCATCGACCGTTGGACTGGCTCCGCTGAACGCGAGCGGGATCTAGACTCAGACTCAGAGTCATCCTCACCTCCATCACTAGACTCAGTATCACTCACTTCCTCATCAGTTGGAAGCGGATGGATATCACAGTCCCCTATGTGCAGCACAGCCCTATCCCTCGTAGGGATCGTCTCTGCAGGCCTGAACTCGTGGTGTAGAGGCCCAGACGGCTGGTTTGCTGCATCATAGTCCCAGTGTGCCACTGCCGCAGCATTGTCAGCAGCTGCATGATCGCAGCGCGCTGCAACCACTGCCTCACTGATCTCTGGTGTGTGCCAGCGCTCATGTCGCGCCAGCAGCTCTGCACCCAACACTCTAGGAGAAAACTCGGGCTCACCCTCAGGTAGCTCGTCTGTCGGTTTGAAACGCCTATGCAGCGTTCTGCCTGGTTCCCAGTGTTGATGGCCCAGACCCGGATGCTCCCCCTCAGCCCAATCCACATTTCTGCCCCTCTCTGGCATCATGTGTTCACGACTGGCTGGTGGACGCACTGCCCGCACACTAGTGCTCTTCACCCACTTCTTCATGTTGGGCAAGAACTCAGCTTCCGGCACTACACTGGTGTACTGATCGGGTAGGATCTCAAACTCACCCTGCTCATAGTTCTCTAGCACAACCGGGTCCGCCGTAGCCTCCCCAGCCATGCGAAATCGCTGCGCGAAATCCTTCACTAGAGCAGGTGGAGCAGCCGTGTGCCTGTACATCCGCACTGCTCCCCCATTCCCACGTTTCACGTAAACCCTGTCCATGTGAGGACCTCCACCCGGTCCCATATAGGCACCGAGGATTCCTCGCGCTTCCAGGTGCCTGAAGTGCTCCCTCCTTGGATACACATACATTGGACACCCGAAAGGCTTCACCTGTGCCACCACGAGACGGAAGTCATCTTCTTTGACCTTCCTAAACCACAACAAGTATGGCACAATCTCTCTGACATTCACATTTCTCATGTGCTGTGCCACAAATGCCAATTCTCTCCTGGCAACCAGCATCTCACACAGCTCATTCAGACTCAGCGCATGCGCTGCAGCCTTCCTGACTCTCAGCTGCTTAGCCCGCTGCTGCACGTTCGTGGACCATGGCTCAGAGCTGGTGGCAACAAACCTATCCTCCAGCTTCTGCTTTGCCTCCTTCCGCCTCACACCCTCCAGTGCTGTGCTCGGCGTCAGGTTGTGTGCATGGTTCACGCACATGTATGCCTCAGGCCACAGGAATGCAGGCACTGCTGCCTGCAGCAGACTCGCCCGCACTGACGTGTTCAGCACACCGATCTTTCGTTCTACCAACCCATTTGACTCATGTTGGGCGGTGTCAGTGAACGTGTGTACTATCCCTCGCCACTCAAGGTACTGAGCCAGCTGACTCGAGCTGAACTCACCTCCTTGGTCCGTATGCAGCCTCCGCACACCTACCTCCTTGTCATAGACAATCTGAGTGCGGATGCGTTCTATCAGAAGACATATCATCTCCGCAGCACCGCTTTTCGACTTCAGCGGGATCACATGTGAGTACCTGCTGTACTCATCCACTACTACCAGGACGTAGTTCATTCCTCCTATGCCTACTGGCTTAATCTGTCCAGCCAGATCCGCATGCAATACTTCTCCAGCATACGAGGCATTCTCTGTCACTTTGCCCCCATGCCGTGCTCTGTCACCACTTCTCTGCTCCGCCACGTGGCAACCATGACACTCAAGCGCTACTCCCGTGGGTTTAGGCAACTTGAGGTCATACAGGTCTGGATTCTCAGTCATCAGTTTGAGAATCCGGTTGCCCGCATGATGAAACGAGAGATGCACCAGAAATGCTGGGTCAAGTCGGTAAGAAGATCTCTGACCAATAGGTACACCATCTACCGCAGCGATTCTCGCCTGCTCACCAACCCATTTCCTATTTCTGTGGAAAAGGTTATTGGCACTGGTCCAGTCTGTCCCTGAATCTACAGGGCGCAGTTCCCATATTGGTCTGCCTGTCCCGCAATACCAGCTTAATGTGGGATTATCATCACTATCAACTCCCTGCTCACAGTTGCCCACAAATGTTTGTGCTTGGTCATAAAAACCCGGCATCTCTACTGTGTTTGCCTTGCCTGTGTGCAAGTCTACGTTCGACCGCTTCAGCACAGTCGTTGATAGGATATTGATCGGGCTGGCTGGCACCCAGTAAACATGATCTAGCTCAATGTCTACAGGTACCAGCTCACCCTGTACTGTCACGTACTTCCCCACATTCGCCCTGATAGTGCCCATGCCATATATCTTAAGCCTGCCCTGGTCTAAGGGCTGGCACTCTGTGATATCTGGTGGCTTGATCTCGCTGAACATGCTATAGTCGAAGCATATGTTCAGGTCAGACCCGCTATCCACCAGAAATGTGTATGGCATGTTGGGCGACGGCCCATCAGCACAGTCAGCTCGCAGTTCCGCTAGGTCTACCACAGCCACCTGAGGGCCCCCGCGGCCTCTGCCACGGCCTCGCCCTGCAGCTGACTGTTTCTGTAGGAACTGCTTGACCTCTGCGGAGAGCAAAGGGCAATCTTTCTGCAGATGGCCAGGCTTATCACAATTGAAGCACTTGCGCTTATCTGCTCCCCCTGCTCCCACTGCGGCAACCTCTGGGGGTGTACCGTGGCGACCACCGTGGCGTCCACCACGATACCCTCGTCCCCCAAATCTCTGCTGACCACCGCGATCATCCCGTGGGAATCGCGATGGGGCAGACTGGCTGCTATTCTGAGCATGCGTCAGCAGCGTGGACACTATCTGCTGCACTGGCAGTTGCTGCAGCATCGGCTGCAGCAGTGCATACTCTCTGTCCACTGCCAGTAGCCTAGAGCGGTATAGCTGATCAGGCACAGCTTCTCCCAGACCCCTCATCTGGTTCACTATACCAACTACCTCGTTGACATGTTTCTCAAGTGGCTTTCCCGCCTGCCTGGCACCACTGAGTTGCTGGTATAGCTTCTGTATTTCTACTTCGACAGAAGGCATGTACTTGGCATGCAGCAGTGCCCACATCTCATGGACAAAACTGCAGTCTGACACGAAATCTCTATCCTCCTTTGGCAGTGTTACGAATAGCCAATGCTTGACTGACTCATGAGCCTGGCTATTCTGTGCCAGTGGATCATTTACTAGCAGGCTACTTTCCCCCACCATGTTTGCCCAACTCTCTACCTCTTTCTTGAACACCCGAAAGTGATCATATCTGTGGTTCCATACCGGGAACTTGTGCTTTTCTACTAGCGACTTTCCCGGCATAGACTTAGGCATTACGAGCGACAGTGCGCTCGCGAGAGTTGCAACATCGATCGATCCGGCTGTTGCTGCCGCCCCGGATGACATCGCAGCCTGCGAAGGCTGCGGTATCGGAGGTGGTATCTGCTGCGCTGCCCATGCTGTCTGGGCAACGTGTGGCACTTCCTGCGCTCCGTGCACCGCTGCCTGAGCACCCGCATTCCCCGTAGGATCAGCGTTGCCCGGCATGGCGGCCTGCAGAGGGTTAACACTGAGATACCCGTAGGTCCCAGCGTCTTGTCCTTCCCCGTGGGGCATGGACTGACCCTCCGCGGCCTGCTCGCGGCGCACTGTAGAGCGAGTGCGATGATGCGGAAGGTTAACTGCTCCCTCCACACCGTCAGAACCGATAGACCCTTGGCGTGATGCCATTGAATCGTTTCGGAGTGGTGGTGTCCTGCAATATGACCACCATATGTCGCAGGAAACGCAGACCCGTAGGCCTCTTTGCGAGACCAGCACACAAGCATAATGCAGCTCCGCCGTAGCATTCTGCATTTGCTTTTCTAGTCTCTCTACGGTCGGCTATACACTAGAGCGGTGTAGCACACTCATCGGAGTGTGCAGCCGTAACCGCAGGTTCCCCCTGGACTCTACCGCATGCTAATAGACATCACAAGAATACCCACAATCATCACCGATACCATGACGTAATTCAGTGGACCGCGGCCTAAGGCCTGTGGGATCCTGAGCATGTCGTCATGCGCAGGGGTTGGTGCTGTCACATGCCTTGCTGTCTTAGGTATCTGTCCGTGACAGCGCCTGTACCTTCAGTTGGAGGATGAATGCACGTGAGTCTTAGGACAGTAGAAGAGAGAGTGATTACACTACGATCTGTAGAGCCTATATAAGCGTTCAATCAATGTCTCATACGGATACGATCAGAATCAATGTCTGCTGGCACGCAATCTTGCATGCATTGCTCGTGCATATGGTCAGCCATCGGTGCATGGCTGCCCCATAGCCACTCCGGATCAGCACCGTGATTCCCCGCATACATGGTCACCGTAGTCCTGTGTATGCCACCATGCATGGTCACCGTAGTCCTGTGCATGGCTGGATCACGACAGGACACAGCTGCGCATGACGCCGCCTTGCTCGGTGCGCGCGTCGCCCCGGACGGCATCGTGGTGTGCGGCACCCCGCTGGGTAGCGATGAGTTCGTCACAATACATGTCTCCCGCTGCTGCGCAGCCACTCGCGCGCAGATTGCGAAGCTGACCGCACTGCCACTGTCCCCTCAGGTGAAATGGCTTGTCATGCACAACTGCCTGCAGCATAGAGAATTCCATTTGTTGCGCAGCACGCAGTGGCGGTTTCTGGAGCAGCCGCTGCACCAGGTGGAGACAGCGCTGCTGAAGGGCCTCGGCGACATTCTGGACGTGACCAGCCTCACGGATGCACAGTGCCTGCAAGCCCTGCTTCCCCACCGCCACGTCGGCATGGGCCTACGCAGGTTCACCCAACCCTTCGCCGACGCTGCTCGCCTGTCGTCCGCTGCACTCGCCCATGCAGCCCTCGCAGAAGGGACAGATCGAGGCCTGCCGTTCCGTGGCGATGCGGGCGTCGCCATGCGCCACACTCTCGAAGAGTTGCGCCAGCAGTGGCCAAGCATCCCGGGGCTGTCTGAGTGCCCCGCCGAGCCCGCGGAATGGGCGGGCCTGAGCGACGGGGGGTCTGCCATCCGCATGTCACGGCTGCAGAATGCAGTCGGCCGGGCCGACTCTGACGCCCGGGCGGCTGCGCTGCTTGCAGCAATGGATCAAGGGACGCGCAGCCCGTCGTCAGCAACACGCGAACAGAGCCTAACCAACAAGGCGCGCTTGCATAGTTGCGCAGGCTCGATGGCCTCAGCTTTCCTGAAAGCCAGGCCCGGTGCGAGTAAGCTGACTGCCACAGAGTTCCGCGTGAATGTGCGCTTGCGCCTAGGTGAGTCACTGTTCACCGGCCCAGAGGCGGACGGCGACTGCGTGTACGGCCGGGCATCGCCTGCTGATGGTTCGCATGCCCTGGTGTGCAATGCGGTGTGGCGCACGGTGGTCGCCCGCCATGATGCGATCACGCAGGCATGGCGCCGCTTCATCATGCGGGCGGGCATCTCCACGTCTCTTGAGCCCAACATCAAGAGCCTCCCGCAGTACCCGGATGTGCCGGGTGCACGGCCGCCCGCACAGCCGCCCGGCCCCTCCTGTGAGCCTTCCAGCTGTGCTGCCGCTGGTGCGCTCACTCCACCCACCCCGGCCCCCAGCGCCTCGTCCGTGCCTTCCACCCCATGTGGCACCCAGACGCTGGCGCATTCCCCGCGTGCACCCTTGCGCCCCTCCGGACCGGCGGACAACGCTGCCCCGCTCGGCGACGCCGCCACGGCGGACGGCACCTCAGAGGGACCAGCCGCCGCGGCTGCACTCGTCGCTGCTGCCATCTCAGCCGTTGTTGCCTCGTCCGAGGTCAAGGCTGCCGCGGCCGACACGGCAGGCGCCATGGACGTAGACGTCCCCGGCGAGGCGGCTGTCGGTTACAGTGGCGCGCGAGAGCTCGGCGCGGCAGCTGCCGCCGCCGCCGCCGTGGCCGTGAAGGCGGCCGCCCCGGCCGGCCAGTGCACGGTGCGGTGTGAGCACCTGCCACAGGTGGGCCCGGTGGCCACTAGTCCGCCGCGACGCCTGCCCGAGGGTCGAGGGGGCCGCGCGGCTGCGGCTTGCGCCCGGCCGCTACCCCCCCCGCTCGCAGCGCGACCCGGAACGGGGTGATCTGCTTGTGATGTTGCCCTGCGACACCGTTGTGGCCGATGTGTGCGTGACCTGTCCGGTGGCCCCCGCTCGGGTCGTCGCCGCGGCAAACACGCCAGGCGTTGCCGCCCAGCTGATGGACGACCGGAAGCGAGACAAGTACGGCTGCTCCGGCACAGGCGCATGTCGCTTCGTGTCCCTGTCGCATGAGACGTTTGGCCGTGTGGGCACGGGTGCGTTCGCCTTCCTGAATAAGATCGCTGACTTTGCTGCGGCTTCGGGGGCCGTGTCCAGGCGAGCGTTCTTGCAGAATGCCATGTGCGAACTCTCCACCACTCTGTGCCGTGGTGTGACGCGCCAGGTCCTCGCTGCGGCTCCGCTGCGTATGCGGCTGGCGGGCCGGGCGGTGGTGTCTGGCCACAATGTCCCGTCGGACGTGCTATAGGCGGCCGCTGGCCGCCTTGCTGGACCGGGTGCCGCGGCTGCAGCAGCGCAGGCCGGCCCCGCGTCTGGTCGTGCTGCCCCGCCTTGCCTTCCCGCGAGCCACCGTGGGGGGAGTGATGCGGCGCCGCCAGTACCCTTCGCGCCCCGCCCTCAGGCCCCTGCCGGGCGGCCGGAGGGGGAGGGATGGTACGCCTTGCACTGTGGGGGGCGTGCGCCCCCGGGCTCTCATGTGCGGGGGCCCGTGATGGAATGCTCCAGTGGGGCAGGATGGAGTGGGGGTGCTGCTGTTGGGGGGTCGGTGGTGGCTGGTTTTGCTGGGGTGGGCAGTGGTGCGGTGGTGGTTGTTGCTGTGTGCGGTTGTGGCGCGGGTGCCGTAGTGGAGGGGTGCGGGAGTGCGCGTGCGTGTGGGTGCGTGGGTGTGGTTGTGTCGGCTGTGTCGGTTCGTTGTGGCTTTTTCGCCTGGGAGAGTGATTGCTTTTTGCTGGTGTCTACTTTCGGGGATTTTGGCCGTCTACTTTCCTTCTGTTGCCCTCGCTGCCGGGCTGTTGCGTTCATCTCCGTGTAACACCATCATTGCGTCTTAGCAGCAGACATGCGCAGCTGCGGGACCCGGCAAACTGCACAGTATAGCCCCGAGAGCCCCCCCCCTCCACCCATTTCACCCTGCAGCCCCCCCACCCCCCCCCCCCCCCCCCCCCCGCACCCGATCCCTCCCTCTTCCCTCCCTCCCTCTTTTCTCCTCCCAGCGCACGTCCGCCGTTTCTCCTCTGCGCCCCTCCCCGGACACCGCTCGGGCTGCCGGGCTGGCAGAGGCTATTGCTCCTGGGACCGGTGCCTCACGGCCTGGGACATCGCCGTAGCGCGCGCTGTCGCGCCCGTTCAGACTGCTAGTGCCGCGCCGACGACCGCTTGTGGGCCCGGCGAGTGCTGGCTGTGTGTTTGGTGTGCGCGTGGCCTGCATGGTACTGCGTGGTGTGTGCGTGTCTGCTTTCGCGCTTGCGATAGTTCGTTCTGGCATTTGCTCGTGCGGCGCATGACCTTGGTGCTTGCGGTGGCCGGTCTGTCTGTTTGCTGTCTGTTTGCTTGTTACCTGGTCTGTTGCCTCGGCGCTGCTGAGTCCTAGATCTATCACTGTGTAACACAGTATAGTGTGGCGACCGGGGGTACTACCGGTCGGACCGTCCGCACACAGCTGCGGAGGCCGGCAGAGTACGCAGATCTGGAGGTGGCATGTGGTGTGCTGATGCATCAATCATTGGTTATGAGCTTGAACAGCGGTTTTACATATTTATTTATGTGCATGTGTTTGCTTTTGTGCCGGCGCTGTTTCGTTCGAGCATTTGCTCGTGCAGATAGTGGCCTTAGGGCTTGTGATGGTTTGTCTGTGTGCCTGTTGACTGATCTGTTGCCTCGGCGCTGCGGGGTCCTAGATCTATCACAGTGTAACACAGCGGTGTTACACGGATATCAATGCAACAGCCCGGCAGCAAGGGCAACAAGCAAGCTTCCACTTCAGCAACTGCAGCCCCCAGCGCGGCACAGCGGCCAGCGGCTGCGTGTAGACCGTCCGCCGGGACCGTGTGGCCAGGCAGCACAGCCGGTGCACAGCCAAGTTTTTATGAGGATGTGGCGTGTGACACCACGGCGGAGGGTGGTGGAGAGGTCGCGCATTCTGCAAGAACACGCGCGTGGACGCCCCCAGAGGCTGCCGCAGAGGCAGCAATCAAAGCAGTGACAGAGCCAGACCTTCACTTACCCGGGAGATTGATGAGGGCGTCAAATGCACGTGTGATGTCACACCACACACACACACACACACACACACACACACACACACACACACACACACACACACACACACACACACACACACACACACACACACACACACACACACACACACACACACACACACACACACACACACACACACACACACACACACACACACACACACACACACACACACACACACACACACACACACACACACACACACACACACACACACACACACACACACACACGCACGCACGCACGCACGCACGCACGCACGCACGCACGCACGCACGCACGCACGCACGCACGCACGCACGCACGCACGCACGCACGCACGCACGCACGCACGCACGCACGCACGCACGCACAAACGCACGCACGCACGCACGCACACGGTTGCTGAGTTGTGAGGTAGTGCGTCGGATGTGCCACTGGCATGACTAGCGCATGACAACACTTTGTAATTACACATACATCTATCACTGTGTAACACATACACGACGCCACTGTAAGTACTACGCAACTCAGTCATTCCAGATCGTAATCACTTATGTGACAGATCAATTGGTGCTGGCACACCTCCAATATGGCCCAATTTCAGAGTCGAGGCCGGCAGCCTCCCTCTATCGAGCGCTTGGCAGGGGGCTTGAGGAAACTCGTTCGGTCGGCCGGCCGAGGGGTAGAAGTGGCCTTAGGCACCGCAGCAGGGGCGCGCAGCTCAAACACGTCCACGGCGGCGGCGGCGGCAGCGGCCGCACTCAGCTCCCGCAGACCACTGCAGGCGATGGCCGCCTCGCCGAGGACGTCGACGTCCATGGCGTCGGCCTCGTTGGCCGCGGCAGCCGCAACCTTAGTTGAGGCAACGACGGCCGAGATGGCAGCAGCGGCGAGCGCGGCCGCGGCAGCTGCACCCTCTGAGGTGCCGGCAGCCGTGGCAACGTCGCCGAGCGGGGCAGGGGTGCCCGCCGCTCCGGAGGGGCGCAAGGGGGCAGGCGGGGTATGCGCCAGCGTCTGGGTGCCATATGGGGTTGAAGGCATGGCTCTTTTGGTGTAAGTTGACAACGAATTCTTGCACATGATTGTTAACCTTGATTTACGTCTTCCGTATGGCACTGGTGCCGCCTTGTCAGAGCGGCCACAGCTGTAGTGCGCTGTGACAATGGAGTATGCTTCGTAGTGCTAGAGCCTGTTGCTCTCTCACATGAATATGTACTCAAGCTCGCCTTCTAAGAGTAGAGCGTTGGCCCTCTTCAGTCAGAGCCGACTCGGAGGGGTGACAATCAAGTCACCTCTGCAGTTGTACTCCGGCGACTGATGAATAGTTACAGTTGCACGCTCAGTCGACTTGTGCAGATGCGGCTGTTCTGAACATTTTACACCACGCTTAACCATTTGGATGTGTTCATGTCCATTTTCAGGGTTACTCCGCGCTTGGCGCGCTGCTTGGGCCGGACTTCCAGCACAGCCTGCAACATCGCATCATTTACAAGTAAACGGAGGCAACGCCAGCACTCTAACAATTGAATGTGACCGGTGGGCTTGAGCTTGCAATTGAACGCAATACAATGAGCCACGCGGATGAAGGTTCTGCACGCGTTTGAACTAGGGCAAGAGATGCGTTACAAAGTATGCTCCACAAGGTGGTAGAACACACAGGTACGATTCATGGCAATGTATTAAAAACATTCACCATATGCATGGCCGACGGCTGTGTGCAATTCAAACTGAAACAAACCTGCTCCAGAATCGCATTGCAGTCTCCTCGAGACGTTCTCTTACTCTATTCCCTGTGCTTTTCACAGCACGGCTCACTACACACGCTTTTGAAGAAGGGCTAGAGAATGGACAGGGTCAGACTCTCAGAGTTGCACCTCGTGGACAGAGTACCGGTGCAGTGTTTGGCTGGCCAGCTACCGGTATACAGCAGTTGCAACTTGCAAGAGCAATTCGTGTTTCACAGTGCTTTGGAGTACAGTGAAACTGCTTGTAATTGCAGAACAATCTCTACTTACACGAAATCGATGTAATCGGTTCCTGGTGAGTCAAACACCGTCCAGGGGCATGCATATGCAGACCGGAATCCGGAGGCACCAGCGCTAGCGCGCCATTCGTATATGATACCGCGAGGCATATCGGTAGCATGGGAGCTGCACGACACATTGCAAGCCATACCAATTCAAACCCAGTGAGTGCTCGGCTTGCAATTACCAACTCCCGGCCGGCCACCGGTGTTCGACCGTATCATCCACGTCAATACAGGTAATCTACGTTAATACAACAATACAAGCACATCATGATCCACAGCACAGCACAGCACAGCACAGCGCTAGCTAGCGTACACACAGCGCCATCGCCGCACATGCCATAGGAGTGGGAGTATCCCAACGGCATGCAGGTGCAACGAGCGGACTGTCATGATCTCGAGCACCCACGTCACGGTTGAGAGAGCTCTCTCAACTCGAGCGGACTCGTATGGCGCGTACATGCAGCTAGGGCGCTGCAAGCACAGGTCAACGGCCATTGGGTTACAGCGCTAGAAAGGCTCCCGTGGCCGCTTGCGCAAACGGCGATGTGGGCTGTCGCCGTCTGCGGGCGGGGAGGAGCCTCCTACCCCGCGACACAGCACGGTGCTCGCCCGAATGCCCAGCCGCACGGTGGCAGCCAGTGTTGGCCAATTCGTCTTTTAAGATGATTCTAAGACGATAGCAAAGTAATGGCTTCAGGGGTTCGCGACTTGACAAACTTTTGCATTGTGTGCAACGGTACTGCATCGCAAACATGGAAATCCATATTAGCTGCACGCTAATAATGTTGAAGGTGTTTCTGTTTGCTGAGCTACGTATTGTTGCTGCGCACAGAGCTCTGCGCGCGCCGGCAGGCCTGTCAATGCCGTGACTAGCAGTGCTGTCCGTAGGTGGACATGTCATCGACTGCACCGTCTGCAGACGATTTCCTGAAAGTCGCGTATTCAAGACGTCTTATTCCCGAAGACGTGTCTTCGGCCAACACCGGTGGCAGCGTGGACAAATGGAGCAGCGTCGGGAGGGCCACGCGGCCCCCCTGTTGTCTGCTGCAGTTCAGTGCACACCACATATGCATCTAGCGCCCGTCGTGCACGCGACAGCTACCCATCCCGAGGACGCGCCTGTGATCAAATCGCGGCACCCAAATGGTCCAGAGACTGAACCGCCGGCAAGGGAGAAGAATTGCAAGAATTGACCATGGCCTGGTGCCCTAGCAGTCTATCGCGTGTTTTGGTTTACTGGTCATGCTCAATCTAGATATCGCAACTGTGTTCTATGCAGTCAAGCCCGACCCCCGATCGAGGCCTCGCGAGGCCTCGCGAGGGCCACCATCAGGACTCTACAGGCACCTCTCGACAAAATGCGATTCCCGGCCAATTTTTCAAATCTACAGGATGTCCCTTTCTTGGTCATAATGCAAACCGGGATTCCCGGGTCGTGTGCAAAAAACGGGGTGCCAAAATTTTCTCATTGATGACAATGTGCTACAAGCGCATGTGTCACAGACAATCCACCACAGTAATGGCACCATTGCACACACAATACGATGCCTAGATTCCCTCCTCAACCAACCTGATCAGTTCAGCTGCCTCCGTCTGCTCAGGCAACGTCCATGTCCTCGAGGGAACTTCACTCGCTGGCGTCGCTCGCTTCGATCGCTCGGCCAACAGTGCGCGGCGCATCCCGTTTTCTGCGCGCGCTTCGGATTCGCGCGCACTGAACGGAAATCCCGGGGTTTTCCCCAGCCGCTCGCCGGGCAAGCCCGGCGAGCACCTAGCCCTCTCACCGGGAATCCGGCCTATTCAGCTTTTTTGACCGGGATTCCCGGCGGGATAGAGGCCTGGCCACCATGCCATTGCACCGTGACGTGGAATATCACGCCGCCGCACGCCCGGGAAGTGATATCAGTGGAAGTCAATAACTACCTCTGTTACGCGTCGTGACTTCCGTATTCACTCATCCACGTGCGCGTCCGGTTGCAGTCCGACAAAAAAAAAGCCGGATCTGAAGTGAATCGCGCGTAATCTACACGCTCAATTGATTCTGAACTACGCCCGGCCTGTAACAAACTTAGAGCGTGGCGACGTCGCCACGCTCATAAGGATCGGGAAGGATCAGCGCGCCAAGATCCTTGAGTGGGTGGAGGTCCTGCGCATGCAGCTGCATCATATGCATGGCGAGATCTCCACAGCATCGAACGTCCACGTTCGGCCTGATTTCGAGGAGATCGTCAACTACGCCTGTTCGACGATATCGACGATGACGCCGAGAAGAGGCTAGCGCTGCTGCCAAGTCTGAGGTACTCGTGGAGGAGCGAGCCGGAGCAGCTGCATCGGCTCTGCATCACCGAGTGGCTGGTGGTGTGGAGGGCTCGTTAACGTTTGAGGCAATTGCAAGTCAGGGTCGCCCTCCCGCAACGCAACAAACACGGGGGCGCGAAACGTGCCTAACGATAGTGCGCAGACTCCTGCAGGTGCTAGCTCGTGTTGCACAGACACGCACGGTACGCATGTGGTGGGTGGAGCGAGTTCCCGCCCAGCAGCTTCAATCTGGAATGCTGCCAGAGTCCCACGGGTCGGTCTCTTGGACATTATATAGCTATATACGTGCACTGCTGCTGCGCCGTATTGCAAATGTATGTGCGTGCACATGTACAGCTGCAAAGCTTCGGAGCTCGCGATCGAGCTGTGGAGGTATTGGAAAGTTTTGACGATTAATATTTGAGCTTGATAGTATGCGCGAATGCTGATTTATTACCACGCGGTGAAATAAACGGTGGCAGAACTATTAGCCTGCTATAGGCATCCACCAGTTCAACTCAAGTTGACCGTTGGCGGAGGATGAGTCCGCAGCTGTCAACATTTTTGCAGGCCGCTCCAGATGCAGATCCCAAAGTTACTGAGATTGAGCAGATTTCCGTCAGTATTGCGGCGCTAGGAGTGTCAGCGATCGCCCTCTTCTTCTCATGCGCGCAGGTGCTGCTTACTTTCTACAACTTCAGGAGGGCAGTCGAGAATGATCAGCGCGCGAAGATCCTGGCATGGGTGGAGGTGTTGCAAGCGTGGCGAGATGTTCGTCCGGATTTCGAGGAGCTCGTGGGTTACGCCTGTGCGACGATGACGCCAGGCAGGCAAGAGCTGCTGCCAGTGGACGCACGCCTACAGTACTCCTGGGAAAACGAGCGCGAGCAGCTGTATCATCTCTGCAGCCCCGAGTGGCTGGTGGTGTGGCGGGCTCGTTTGAGGAAAGTCGAACGTGCCGAGTTCGTGAAGCTGCGAAGGCTGACCTTCACTGTGCTCGAGTTTTTTTCCATGCTTGAGGAGCGTGAGCGGCTACTGGGGGGCAGGGATACACTTGACCTGGTGGAGGGTGCGCTTGAGGTACGTCCAGACGCACAGGACGCAAACCAGCCGTTCCCAGCATATAGCCCCTGGTCGTTTCGGATCGTTGTGGTGCTGAAGGTCTGTGGGGCGGTGGTGCATATGCAGCGGGGGCATGAGACTCCGGTGATGGAGTACTGGGAGCGGAGGGTGAATGCATTCATTGCAAGGGTGCAGGGCCGCGTGCCTACCCGTTTCCCCATTTTCCAAACGTATGCTAGCCGTCCTGAGTTCAACGTTGAACGTGTGCGGCTCGGGCTGCCAGTGGTCCATCCCCATCCATAGAAGGGTTGCCTCTTAATTGGCTCCTGAGTAGGCGCGCCACGCTCTTAGTGTCGCGCTCAACAGCGCGGTACACTCCTAGGGTGGGATTAGGGCATAAGTATGCGCCAATCGGCTGTTAGGCGATGGGCATGCTTCAGCGCGTTTTAAACACGGTCGTAGGCGGAAATTAGGAGCGATCTCACGATCGCCTGCCAGGCAGGCGGTCCTCCAACAGGATCGAGTCAGGATCGGGCCGTCCTCCAACGGGATAAAGTCAATTGACTGGTCAATCGAGATTTCCATGAATGGTGGCTCCAACACGAATGCATCAACATATGTTGATTCCATTGTGCCAAACGTGTCACTGCCAATCATCCGCAGGGGTGCTGTGGCGGGTACCCGCCCGGGCGTCACGTGGCATGGTGCACAATTCTGCTGCACTGGTTTCCAGCCTGAATTGCAAGGCTGTAGGTAAGACAGATTATGCTAGCATAGAGTGTATGCATTTGCAGCTCCTTCTGTGCCGGACCGCTTGCGCCTGGCTGATGTACCGGATGTCATCGATGTGATAGACAGAGGCACACGATGGTGCATCTAGGGGCTTAGGGATGCAGGGAGTAAATGTAATCGCTGCCGCCACATGGTTGACAGCAAACCACAAACAACAAACCATTCATGCGTGCGATGTCACACACACTCCTCATCCAGGAGACAGACGGTGCCATGCCCCGCACACAAGAAGTGGTGTTACACGGAGATGAACGCAATAGCCCGGCAGCGAGGGCAACGGGCAAGAAGTGGTGCATGTGTAGCACAGCTGGACTGTCACAGCATGTGGTCTGGTGCATAGCATGACTGGCGGTGCACACCATGACCGCAACGCGCATCCTGACCAGTGGCACACAGGGCTGAGCGCCATCACTAGATTCTGGGACTGGCCTGACTTGACTCGTAAAGCAGTTGTGACATCATGTAGTTGTGTTACACAGTGATAGATCTAGGACTCAGCAGCGCCAAGGCAACAAGCAAACAGACAGACCGGCCACCGCAAGCACCAAGGCCACGCTCCGCACGAGCAAATGCCAGAACGAACTAACGCCAGCGCGAAAGCAGACACGCACACACCACGCAGTACCACGCAGGCCACGCGTACACCAAACACACAGTCAGCACTCGCCGGGCCCACAAGCGGTCACCGACTCGACACTAGCAGTCTGCACGGGCGCGCCAGCGCGCGCTACGGCCATTTCCGAGGCCGCGAGACACCGGTCCCAGGAGCCGCAGCCACAGCCAGCCCGGCAACACGAGCGGTGTCTGGGGAGGGGGGCAGAGGAGAAACGGCGTACGTGCGCTGGGAGGAGGGAAGAGGGAGGGAGGAGGAGGGACGGGTGCGGTGGGGGGGGGGGGGCTGCGGGGGGGGGGGGGGGGGGGCGCGACGCAAGCCTATGCGCGATGGCCTGTCAGCGCCGGCAGGCCGTCTGTGGGGACAGGAAGGCCCGGCAGCAGCCGACCAGTCTAGCACGGACGGGCACGGCCGATGTAGTTGTGCCATCACTGACATGTGCTGCCCTGGACCACATCACAGGCAGCACTCACCATGCACCCCAATGTGACACCACAAGGTGGGATGAGGCCTCACCCGAACAGCGCCACTGCCGTCTCGGGAACCAGGCGTCAACGCCAGATCAAACACAGCCAACGAGCATCAGATTTGAGAGCACCAAATCACGCCTTCGCGCACCCGATGGCAGTCCCGAGAAGATCCACTGAAAGCGGGAGCACTCAGGCAACGAAAACAACGCATATCACCTCACTCGCTGCACAATCGAATTTCCCTTATTCGCACTTAACACCGTCAAGTTTCTCCTTCCACAGCACACATGCGGATTATGACCGGCATTCGCAGAGCTGATCCTCCAGAGCATGCTGGGCCCCACTTTGTGATGCGTGCTGGGCCGCACGCTGTGCTGCCTGCTGTGCTACGTGCTGGCCCGCATGCTGGGTGGCACGCTGTGCCGCATGAACTCCCTGCAAGCACTCACGGAATTTTCTGCATGCATGCCACCGCGTATGCGACGCGGCCGCCCCAGTCCTGCCCGCTCGCCGGCTGGCAGCACAGCTTCACGTTCCGCTGCTGCTCCAGCGGCGCGCGCAGCTTGCTGTACCCCCAGCACACGCCGCAGACCGAGCAGTCGCTGGGGACGGGCCCCAGGGGGGGGGGAGGGGGGGGGAGAGGGTGGGTAGAGGGGGATGGAAGGGTTGTAATTATAATGCGTGCCAGGCCTCGAGCTCGAGGGGTACCTCGACGGGGACATGCCATGAGCGGCTCGTTTTGTGCAAGTTGACAACGATTTCTTGATCATGTTTGTTGCTTGATACAATACACTTCTTTCGTACGGTGCAGTGTTTAGCTGGTATACGGTAGTTACATCTTGTAAGAGCAATTCATGTTTCACACATGCAGTGGCTTTTGGAGGAAAGTAAAACTGTGCGTAAGCGCGGATAAACCACAGCACGACACAGCTTACACACAGCGCCATCGCCGCGCATGCCATAGGTGTGGGAGTAATCCAGCGTCAGGTACGACGAGCTTAGCGCCACGAGCACCCATGTCACCAACGAGAGAGCGGACACTTACGGCGCTGCGGCGTACACGCAGCTAGGGCGCTGCAAGTACAGGCCAATGGCCATTGCGTTGCGGCGCTGGAAAGCTGTGGCCGCTTGCACAAACGGCGACGCGAGCTGTCTGCAGGCGGGGAGGAGCCCCCCACCCCGCGGCACCACACGATGTCTGCCCAAATGCCCAGCCGCACTGTGGCATTGCTGACAACTGGAGCAGCGTCGGGAGTGCCACGCCCGCCAATCACCTGCTGCACTTCAGCGCAAACCACATCTAGCGCCAGCTGTACACGGGACAGCCACCCATCCCAAGCCTCAAGGGCGCGCCTTTGATCGAATTGCGGCACACATATAGCCCGGAGACCGACCCGACAGCGAGGGAGAAGAATTGCAAGAATTGGCCTGATGCTCTGGCAGCTGCCATCTGCCGCCGTGTCTATCGATCTTTTAGCTCACTGGTCATCCTCATTGCCATCTCACTGCAACAGTGTTCCGGCCAGATCAGGCCTCCGAGTCCTCGCGAGAGCCACCATGCCAGTGCACCGTGACGTGGCATATCACGCCGCCGCCTGGGAAGTGATTACTACCTTTGCTGCGCGTCGTGACTTTCGAATTCACTCCTCCAGATGCGCTTCGGTTGCAGTCGGGGCTGCTAATGTAACACGCGGACACTGCATACACGTACACATTCTATCATCATGGTCGATTCATCAAGCATGTCCCTCGGTACCCAGGGGCAAGTCTTCCAGGGCCCCACATGTACACTTTATATCTCCGCGCGGGACGCCGTCTACCGCGACCGGCGTCTTGCCAGGTGCGGTGTCGCAGTTGAGCATAGCTGTGCCGACAGGTGCCGCACGTTCACAGCGCTGACGCCGCGTGTGTGACGTTCCTTCCGACAGCGGGCAGACTCTTGCAGGTGTGAGGACACGTACCGCGTACACCGGTCTACGATCGATCGGTGCAGGAGGTAACGGTGTCGGTATGACAGAGACGAAACGCGTGTTGCACATTGACCGAGTTCCCACCAAGTAGATTCAACGCATCTTCAACCGAGAATGTTGCCTGAACTTGCTTCGGATCGGTCTCTTAGACACTGCATGCGTTCGTGCGCAGTGCTCCAGCGCTCGATCTGTGACGCTGTCCCAACACGCTCGGTTGTATGCGTAGACTGTGCTAAAGTTTCCACGCGGCCTGAAAAGAGCAGCTGTGCTAGCGTGATAGCATCCACTACTTGACTTGTGGCGGAGGATGAGTCTGCAGTTGTTAACGCTGGTGCAGGCCCAGGCTCGAGACCCTCACGTCATTGCGACCGCATCGCTGGCCCTGTCAGTGATCGCCATCTTCTGCTCAGTCACGCAGGCGCTTATTACGTACTGCAGCTTTAAGAGGACGATCGGGAAGGATCAGCGCGCCAAGATCCTTGAGTGGGTGGAGGTCCTGCAAGCATGGCGAGACGTTCGACCTGATTTCGAAGAGATCGTCGGCTACGCCTGTTCGACGATGACGCCGGGAAGGCTGGCGCTGCTGCCAACGCACCCGAGCCTGAGGTACTCGTGGAGAAGCGAGCCGGAGCAGCTGTATCATCTCTGCAGCACCGAGTGGCTGGTGGTGTGGCGGGCTCGTTTGAGGGTCGTCGAACGTGACGAGTTCGAGAAGCTGCGAAGGCTGACCTTCACTCTGCTGGAGTTTTTCTCCATGCTTGAGCAGCGTGAGCGGCTACTGGGGGGCAGGGATGCACTTGACCTGTATGAGGGTGCGCTTGAGGCACGTCTAGCACCGCGTGCACACCAGTCGCTCGGCGCTCAGCGTACAGCCCTTGGTTGTTTCGGGTCGTTGTGGTGAAGGTCTGTGGGGAGGTGGTGCAGATGCAGCGGGGGCATGAGACTCCGGTGATGGAGTATTGGGAGCGGAGGGTGGGTGCATTCATTGCAGAACTTCAGCTCAGCGTGCCTGACCTGTTCTACAGGTTCGAAGAGTATGCGCGGCTCCCAGAGTACGATGAGGAATGGGAGCGACTGTACGAACCTCGCCACCACGTGGAATGAGGTAAATTGATGTCCATGCACGTTTCTGCACATGCATCACCACCCCAGTCCGCAGGGGTGTGACGGACGCAGGCATGGGTGCGGCGTGTGGCAGATCTAGGCTTTAGGCAACTGAGTGCAAGCTACTCGTTGGTGTGGCCGCAGGTGCAGTGCAGCAATGCATGCATGAGACTGCGGGAGTAGGACGTTGGTGCATAGATTTGCATGGTGATCAGCAAGTTCGCTGTCACATATAGGACTGACTGCCAGTTCACCAGTCGTTGTGTTTGACTGGCTGAATGGCAGGTACGTGTCTCTTGGACTTTGTTTGCATACTGCTGTGAGTTGGCATTGATACCTAGGACATTGATTGAGCTGTGTGCGAAGCGCAGGCTGTGACGTTGCATGTTGCTGCGGGCGAACATCGTAGACTCACAGTGCACATTCTGCCACACGGCGTGATGACCGATCCATCTAAATTTCTGTTGGTCTGGTTTTCAGCCCAAAGCGTACTGCTGTAGGGGTTGTGGATCATGCTAGCATGGAGTGTGTTGATACATGTTTGCAGCTGGCACTGTTCCATTTCGATCATTGCTGGCTGATGTCAACGGTCAATGTATTACTTAAAGTTTGGCCGTTAACTGGTTGACAGCAAACCACCGAACAATAGCAGCAGCCATGCATGTGACACCCCACCCACTCCACGACAGGGAGTCAGGTGTTGGCATGCCTGCACATCAGAAGTGGCGGTACACAGCGTGCCGGCCACTGCACGACTGGAGGTGCTGCGCGGTGCGCGGCTTGGACATCGGAAGTGGCGGTGCGCGGCTTTGACATCGGGAGTGGCGGTGCGCAGCCGGCGATGCACACACCAACGAGCAACACACAGCACCGAACGCCATGACCAGATCCTGGGGCTGGCCTGGCTTGACTCGCAGCACTGTTTTGACATGGCACTACATGTAACGCCTTGAAGCTCAGCACAGGGGCACTCAACACGGCTCAGCACAGGCCGTACTCACCACGCAACCCAGCCCGCCTGGCCCCCTCTGTTATGTGTACCAACCTCACCCCAGCCGACCCTTTTCTCGTGTGCCGCACAAAGCAGGCGCTGCCTTCAGGGTTCAGCATGCATTGTGTCGTCGCACATACCAGGCGCTGCCTTCAGGGTTCAGCATGCATTGTGTCGTCGCACAAAGCAGGCGTCAGCATCTTTACGTGAGATGGGCCGCAGCTTTGCTACAAACCAGCCGCACAAAGCAGGCGTCAGCACTCGCGTACTCCGCACTCGCGTGCTGACACATCCCACAAATCGCGAAAGCACATCCCACAAATCGCGAAAGCACATCCCACAAATCGCGAAAGCACATCCCACAAATCCCACAGATTTAAGAGCACGCACGCCACGCCCACACCCACATGATGCCAAACCCCACCAAACCGACTGAAAACAACCACACTCACACAACGAAACAGCGCATATCACCTCACTCGCCGCACAACCCACTGTTCCCCCATTCTCACTGGACACTGTAAACATTCTCCTTCCACACCACGCATCCGGATCATGGCATTCGCAGAGCTGGGCGATCTCCGGAGCGTACCGGGACCAGGCCCCACTTTGTGCTGCATGTTGGGCCACACGCTGGGCAGCATAGCCTCCCACCTGCGAGCACTCACGGAATGTTCTGCACGCATGCAAATGCGTACGCGACGCGGCCGCCCCAGTCCTGCATGCTCGCCGCCTGGCAGCACCGCTTCACAAGCCGCTGCTGCTCCGGCGGCACGCGCAGCGTGCTGTACCCCCAGCACACGTGCGGGTCCTCAAACATGACTTCCTGCAGTGCCTCCATGAGCACCGGCCACGTCAGTGGCGCCTCCACCTCGAGCAGCTCCTCCGCAGCGCAGCGCTCCTGCAGTGCACGCATGAAGTCCTCGTGCTCCTCGGCCCGCACCTCGGAGCCCCCCTCGCCGGTGGGGTCCGGGGGTGCCGGTGAGAGCCCGACGATGACGGACGCCTTGCGCGTCATCGGCAGGTGGTTCTGGAGGAAGAGGCTGACCGGGAGCCACGCGCCCGGGCGCTTGGACACTTCGGCTTCCGGGGTTTCTTTGATGTTGAGAGACCAGCCGTGGAGAACCTTGGACTTGACGTGGTTGGAGCCCCGGGGGATGACGACCTTACACATGAGAAGGGCCCGGGCGGTGCGGCCAAGGGGGATGGAGAAGAGGTCAGGGTTGGCGGGGTCGGCGGCGAGGAGCTGGCGCATGCACAGCGTTTGCGGCCGCCGCTGGCCGACGGCGGCGACATGCATGGCAATGTGGAGGACAATCGCGGAGATCATTTCGCTCTGGGGGGGGTGCAGCGGCTGCATGCATGCGTCGGAGAGGAGCTGCTGGATGAGCGCGGCGTGGCGGGACGCATGCATGGGCGCGAAGCGTGCGGCGGGGTCGCGGAGGAAGAAGAGGACGTGTTCGGCGGCGATCATGGCGCGCATGACGACGTCGTCGCAGGGCGGAGATGAGCGCACGCTCATGCATGCGGAGACGAGGCACGCGGCGCGCATCCAGCTGGGAACTTCCGCGCATGAGCACAGCAGGAGCAGCGCGTCTGTGAAGCGCTCGTCGAGAGGCGAGAAGAGCGACTGCGCGAACTGTGCCAATTCCAGCGCTGTGCATGGTGGGTCAGCGGCGCCGGCGCTGGCAGTGTCGCGTGCGCTGTGCGCGCTGGGTGGCGCGCTAGCGGGGCGGGGCGCGGGCGGGTGTGGGGTGGGGGGGCGGCGAGGGGTGTGCGGTCATCTCGGGGGGGCCGCGGGGAGGGGGAGGCGGAGGAGGCCGACCAGGTGGAGGGGGCGTGTCGGCCGCGGGGGGGCTCAGCGGGGGGGCCGTGGGTGTCGCCGGGCGCGGCGGTGAAGGCGGGGCAGCAGGTGGCGAGCAGCAGGATGCGGTCCGCGCAGCACAGCGGGTCCTCCGGCCTGCTGCACGCGCGCAGCACGCCGGCCACGAGCCAAACAACCTGCAGCACAGCGCAGCACGTGACGCCGTGATATGCATGGCATGCTTGTGACAGTTGGGCTATAGCATGGTACCCAAACTTCCACAAGGTATGCCTGGCGGAGTCTGCCTGCGTGCTGTACGTGCTGTGGATGGGTGGCGCCAGAAAGGATGAGGGGTGTTGTAGCTGCAATGTGGACCCACTGTGATAGGCGTGTGTGCCGGTCTAGAGAGTCGTGCTGCGTGCTGGGAGATGGGGAGGCGGACCTCTTTTGCAGAGAGCTCCTGGACCATCGGCGCGAGGTAGTCGAACAAGAGCTCTTGCAGCCGCTCCGCGAGGCAGTACTGCGCTGCCGCGAAGAGCTGTGTCGCCTGGCGCAGCGTGATAGCGTGCACAGCACGGCTCTCGACCATCTGCAGCAGGCAGCCGAGTGTTGCCGGCTCGCACTCGTGCACGTCAACCTCGCGCATCTGCGGCAGCAGCGGCGGCTGCGGCAGCTCGCGCGACTTGGGCGATGCGCTGCCGCTGCCGCGGCCGCCGCTAGCTGCGGCAGCGGCGCGGCTGAGGCTGCCGCTGTGGCTGCCGGTGCTGCTGGAGCTGCGGCGGCGTGAGTCGGCGGGGGCGGGGCGGCCGAGGGGGCTGCCGGGGGGCCCGTCGGAGCTGTGGTGGATCGCGCAGGAGCGGAAAAAGCGCGTGCCGGTGAATGCGGCCAGACGGTAGATCGTGACTGCGCCGTCCACACCGCGGAATGTGACGACCGGTGGCAGGAGCAGGTTCGTCTCATTCATGAACGCGACCACCTGCACACACCGGCCATGCATGTGTGAGGCCATCCATCTCAACATGCACCTCCTGCAACACACACCACGTTCTGCATCAACCAAACACAACCTGCCCGACAGATGGTCCACCTGTGACGCGTGACCGCTTATATCCCTCACAGCACGCAGCACGCTGCACACGTGCTCCCACACAGCACAGGCAACCACCTGCTGGTCAGACCGCCACGGCGTCATCGCTGCGTATGCATGCATGCCGCTGCTGCAGCCTTCAGAGCGCAGTGCCCCATGCCGGCCTCCAGAGGCTTTCTTGAAGCAGACGCGCACCATCTCCTTCGCCTCCTCCTCCTCTGCCAGAAATATATCCCGTGCCCGGACGTCCACTTTAGCCGCATCGGTCGGAAACAGCATCTCCAGCCGCAGCCCATGCACGTCCTCCCCACCCACATCACCTCCGCCGTCGCCGCCGGGCTCCGCGCCATGCTGCGTGCTGTCATCACATGACGTGGCGCAGCAGCACGGCACCCGCGCACACTTGGCGTGGTGTGCTGCACATGAGTGGGTGTCTACGCTGAGCGGCAGCGCACCTGCCGCGCCCGGCGTCGCCGGCGGCCGGGCGGCGCGGACTTGAGATGGACTCGACTTGCGAGGCGGCTGGCCGGCTGTGGTCGCTCCTGCAGCGGCAGATGACACCGATTTCCAGTGGCAGTAGCCGGCGCGTGAGTCAGGGCACGCCGCCGCATGGCCCGACGGTGCAGGGCTGCCTGTACCGTAGAATTGCTCAACAGCTTCAGTGTCAGCGTGCTGTGACATTTATGAGCAGTTAGATGTACTATTACATCGGGGGGGCTCCGATCCAGTTGTATCACGAAAGTCATTCAACTAGGAGAGCACTCAAGCCAACACACACACACATGGCTGAGGAGCCGGCCAAGGGCCACCACCACACCATCACCAAACGTCGTGAACACCTCGCAGAGATCTGCCATCAATCCTGGTGCAGCATCTCTTTCTTGCAGCTCTGTCTCAACCGCAGCCAGTTGGATATACTACGGTATATGATTAACCAGTTATACAGGCATTGAGCAGCAGCCGTGATGTGCTGGGTAAGCCGTGCTGTGCTGGGGAAGCCGTGCTGTGCTGGGGAAGCCGTGCTGTGCTGGGTAAGCCGTGCTGTGCTGGGTAAGCCGTGCTGTGCTGGGGAAGCCGTGCTGTGCTGGGGAAGCCGTGCTGAGCTGGGTAAGGCGGCCAACTTGTTAGGCGGCGTTAGGGCTGCATACACAACGCGGCACAGCGCAGTCTTGCTGCATGCATGTGGCATCACACACAGAACACCGTATCGCACAGCACAGGCACAGCACACGGTACAGCACATGGCACAGCAAATGGCACAGGCGCTACGCAACCACAGATCCGCACAGGCTAGCCTGCTCATGTTCCTTGACGCGACACCCGAGGTTGGATGTCACATTCTGAGGCGTGGGACCGGCCAGCATGGCGTGAGACCACCCAGCCTGGTGTAGCCTCACGCTGTTCACATGCAGAGAATACGGACTGCAGTGTCGTGGAGCATGGAGCATGAACTTGCGCGAGGAGCTGGCTCGGTCTGATTGGCGATTTGGTGTGGGAAGTGCGAGCCACGCTGGAAGTGCAATCCATGCCACCACACATGTGCATGCAGTGCAGGCACGGATTGCAGTAGAGCTTCATGGCAGGGCCCAGAAAGTAGCACAAGTGGTGGACTGCAGGTCTGATTTGGCTGCATTGACAGCTCTGATGGAATCGGACCAATGACCGACACCACACGACTGAGTTTGGCCAGCGCTGAGCCAGGACTGAGTGTGGCATGTGTAAGCAGGGACAGCCCATACTGCTAGGGTACATGTCATAGAATGATTTTTTGGAATGCACGCATTAATCGCTCGGCTAGTTGGAAATGTTTTGCATGGGCCCGCAGCGTCTGATGCAGCGCAGGTGCGGCACCTGTTTGACAAGCTCAGAAGTGGCAGAGACATACGCAGTTTGCGTGGAAACGCGCTAATTCATGAACTGTGTCAGGTCTGTGGATTCACGGCTTCAGTATAGATGGGCACGGCTTCAGCAACGCAGACGCTGCGTGCCAGACGTGCTCCTCAAGCCCGATGCGGTACGAATAACTTGCACGCATACTGCGGTGCCTCATCACAGTAAGCTACATCCACAGATATAGGTTTGTTGCCTGTAGTGCCGTGTGCGTCTCAGTCACGGACGTCTGTTTAAGGACGTCTGTCCGCCCGGATCGTGGCGAGCAAGCCTGCACACCTGACGCAGCCAGATGGTCGCCAGCGTCAGCGGTCAGTACCGAAGCTGTCTCAGAAGGTCTTGAATTGCCTGTTTTCTGGTGGGTGATCGTGGTCTGCCATGTTGTGGCCTGCGAGCCGGGGCGTGCACCATCGCCAGGTGTCGACCCAGATGCATTCCTGAGCAGGTGTCTCAACAAAGTAGTTGCCCAGAGAGAGTCCATCGTTTACATCTACATGGCCAATCGCTTGTTTTCATTGGGAGGGCTAAATTTGTACAGCAGAGCTCTGAAGGCCCAGTTCAATTGGAACGCTCGCCACGGACGAGTGCAGTTCACCTCGCCTTCCCAACAACGCAAGACAATGCACACTATCGATGATATATTTCCACTGTGCCGCGTGAAGCGGCATTGCCCAACAGCCCGCATCGCGACAAGCTCGAGCACCACACCTGTTCTTGTTCATGTCAGCTTGTGCCAAGCGCGAACGTAAGCGTCCATAACACAAACACGAGCTGACGCAGAGCTACCGCAAATTAAACCAGCTGTTTGCATTGCATGTAATTCTGAGACATCATTGAGGCGCACCGGTCGCATGTTTGATCAATGTGCTTTACGGCCGGATGCGCAGAAACAGGCCAAATCGTAAATAGATCAACAACGATGACAATGGCAGCACACCTTTAACTCTTTGAATATCTAAATATTTGTTATTAGCGTCTGTTGCGTGTGGCCTTACCCACGTCGTGATCGAGCGCGGAAACGGCTGTTCACACAGAACGTGATCTTGCGCGCGCTACGCCGTGTGAACTGACCAGCAATTCATCAACCAACTGATAACCCGATTACAAGCTATCACGCACTACCCAGATCTGGCCGGATCGTGAAAGTGTTGGGCGGACTGGCTTCTCATACACAGCAGTCAGCTGCATGCTCTTGCATGCGTTCAGAATGGCGGGAGCTCACCCTTCGCCACCGCGAGCACAACGTTACGCAGCTGCGCTTCCGGCTTCAGGGCCGCACGCTCTACCACCATCAAATCAGGTGGAAGTTTGCTTGTCGCACTGTATTGTATGCTGTGCACACAAGTCATCGCCCTGCTTGTCTCTGGACAAGTCGACACAGTTTCTGTCATACATGCTGTTTGCCGCAGTGAATCAGCTACTTAGAAATTGGCCGACCTCTGTGGAAATGTGGGACTCAGCTGTGAGTCTCCCTGGCATGCAGTGCTGGGCGCCCTATCTCAGCGAAGTGGGGTGCGGGTCCAACTGCTCGGTGAAAAACATGATCCCGGGCACGAACCGGGCATGAGTTGCGTTTGCTTGGATCATAATCTTTGGCTTCTTCGTACTTGTTGAGTGGATCAGGGGGATCTGGGAACACAGGCGGGGCGGTGCGCTGCCCTGTGCAGCTGCAGCAATCGGGTTCGTGCATGATTGAGCAATTGGCAGCAGCTCCGGAATGATCCGTCAACCACAGACAGAGCCACATCCAGGTGCAGAACTTTGTATGTGGCTAGTCAAACTCGATGACCAGGCCGGCAATCCATGCCTTACTCATCCACTGGCACTAACAAAAGTGGGCTGAGTTGTTTGCCAAGCAACCAGCGAGCCCACCACATTGTATTCGAAAGCCCTTAGCTGTTGTCAAGTCTTCTTTCGCTGTATCGAACAATGTTGCAATCCAGCCAGTGCAGGGGCAACCGATCGCCTGCCAGCTCCCACAACGCACACCAGCCAGGTCAGTGCTCTTTCCGCCCACACCAGCCCAAGTAATCTGAAAACCATCTGCGCAGCAATCTGTCGACATGTCCCTGATGTACCCAGACAAGAGCGCATGCTCGTCTCCAGCACTGCGAGACATTTACACCCTGCACTCCTATCAGTCGTTCTGTCTCCACACTTGTTTTTCCCTCCACACTTCCCAGTGGATTCCCAACATCCACAGCATGCAGACCCAAACGAGTGTGAGTAGCCGATTGGCTTCCACATCAAAAGCTCTCAACAGCAGTGCCAGCCTTATATCGAGCTGCGAGCAGCGGGGCCGCTGGTGGGGGTCGGTCCGGCACGCTTTTTAGTACCCCTCTCATGGGATCCTCAGTCCTCCCATGGGAGCACAGCCACGATCCAACAAGTGGAGCCACTAGCATTGGAACTAGGGAGTCATCTAACATCTACCAATGGAACTAGCATTCCCCTCGTGCAGTACAGTGCAGACAGTTCTCTCGCAGGGACCTGTTGCGCAGGGACCTCTCGCGCAGCCTCACGCAGACACCCAGCGCCACACTATGGCGCAGCATTCAGTCTGCCGCCGTTGCAGCGAGGGTCTCCAGCTCCCGTGCATGCGCCTGCAGGCGCTCGTGTGCCTGCCGCAGCGCAGCATGCTCCTCCTGCATCAGCCGCTTCTCCACATACCTGCAGCGGGCCGCCGGGTCAATGCACACTCCGTTCGCGCTTGCCGGAGGTGTCAATGGCCTCTTGGATACCCAATGTACCCATCGTACATTCGTTCAATGCGTCGTGAACGCCGATTCTGGCTTACGACAGCGCTGGGCGGATCATGGCAGCAGATGCCATCTGACGATGCACCAGAGTTGTAACCTGTAGCCATGCATGCGTGAGGGTGCAGCCTGCGCATGGCGGACCGCATGTCTAGCAGGGTCAACATACAGTTGACAGTTGAGGAGCGAGTCCACCCGTCACTGCCATGGACAGCTGATGCACCCGGTGCTGAGACGCGCATTCCTGCGCCGGCCCCTAGTTGCTGCGTCGGCGACTCAAACACAACCATATCGAGAGTGAGGAGCGTGGAAATGACCGCTGGCAGCCGATCGATGCACGAAAGTTGATTTTGGGCATCGACGGTGGGGGTCTAGCTGGGCCGCATGAGGCGCAATCGAACAGATTACTGGCACATAATATTGCATGCACGCAGCACGACTACCTGGCCTTGCCCATGGCAGGTCTACTACGAATGGGCAATCCTACTTTGCCCATAAACAGAGCAGACAGCTGTCTGATCCATCAGCTTTGTGGAAATGCAAGCTGGAAGAGGGCGGGTGGCCGCACCAGTCCAGCTGCGCGTTTTCGAGGGCGGCAAGGCGCTCGTTGAGGAGGCGCTCCTGCGTGTCCCGCTCCTCCATGCACACGTCCAGCCGTGCGCGTGTTCTCTCCAGCAGTTGCACAGTGCAGCGGTCCGCCCGGCCATGCAGGCCACTGATCTTGCTGCACGAGCAGCCGGGGAGTGGGGCACTGCGGCGGGGCAGGGCGCTTGTTCTGCCGTGCCGAGTGGGGCACGGCAGAACAACCGCGGCATTGAACGAGAGCGGTGTGGAACGAGCGCGACTGGAACACTGGCGCTAGGCACGCGGCTGGCAGCGCCTGACGTTTGGACACACTGGTGGGTTAGTCAGAGTGCATTGCCGACGCGGCAGCACGGCCAGCACGGCCTCACAGTGAAGTTGCAGGCCCCTTCGGGTGTCTCGTAGCATTCATGCGCCCTGATCTCAAAGGCCACGGCCATACATGGGTACATGCTTGCTGATCTCAAAGGCGATGAGTACTCGCGCGCTAACCTCAAAGGCCATTTCTGTCAGTGTCAGGGCTACATTGGTTTGCATCATACGTAGCAGACTCGGTGAATGACCGAATACACCTCTGCCCAGACATGCCAAGGACACGAGTCAGTGGCTATTAGAGCAGGCGTTCTGTGGGCACGCAGGATGTTGAACAACACAAACTGGCCCGGTGTATTGCTGGATGTGCAGAGACAAAGCCACAGGTCTGCCACGCAAGCACTGCTAAGCATGTGCACCTCTACGCATGTGCAACGCACAGCAACAGTGCAGCATTCCCCTGTGACAACAACAGAGCAAAGGGCAGAGATGCCTTGGGAGGACACGTCTGGACGGGCACCGCTTGGGTGGAGCAGCGGCGCATGCATATGAGCTATGTGCTGCCTCCTGGTGCATGCCCGGGCAGGTGCTGCATGCCTACACGAAAAAGCGAGGGGCAATGCGAACAAGCTGAAGTAGCGATGCGAGAGGGCCAGCGCTGCTGCCTGGGTCATGCTTGAAGGCCCAAACTGCAGTCTGGTTGCTGCTTGAAGCTCAGGTCAAAGCTCAGGTCGAAGCTCAGGTCAAAGCTCAGGTCAAAGCTAAGGTCAAAGCTAAGGTCAAAGCTAAGGTCAAAGCTCAGGTCAAAGCGCAGGTCCACACTGTACATATAGCCCAGGGCGTTGGTCTTCGTGTAACACTGCAGCCCAGGGCACACCTGTCCAGTAGCTGCCGGTAGTCCTGCTGCAGCTTCTTCAAGCGCTTGCTGTCCGATGCCTCTGCAAGGTCAGTTGCATGTCATGCAGCAAGGAGGCGATGACATTTCATGCAGGAAGATCTATCACAGTGTAAATTCTATCACATGTGATGCAGGAAGGAGGCGCTAGATAAGGATGTCAGGATGCGATACCCGTACGTGCCTGCTTCACTCTGCCTACTTCGGCGTTTCTGGAACAGAACAAACTGGTATTAGGAAATGGCAGGCGACAGTCTGAAAATGTGATACAATTGGCACGATTTGTGCACCTGGGTTTGCTTCAACTCCATATGGTGCAAGTCTGATGGACTCCAGCAGCTCGAGTTTAAACTAATTAACGTGTCCATACAGCAGAAAACTGTGTACCGTTACATCGAGGGGCTCCGATCCAGTGCACCAAGCGAACGTACAACTAGAGTCTAGACTCACATGCTACCCAGCAGATGCAAGCCGGCCAGGCGATCACCTGACACAAACTGCGCACCCGTGAGCCGTGAGCCAGAAAACTGTGTATACAGACTGTTGACACACCAGAGCAGTAGTGATAGGTTGTTCCGGCTGAACAGCACAGCCGTGCAGAGACACAGCCATGTATCACACACGGATGACAGTTGCAGATCTGACATCAAAGGCAAAGTACCTCGTTCCATTAGCTTCCCTGCTTGACCTGGCCTTCGACCGCTTGCCAGGTTGGATGCTGCGTTGTGCTCCAGGCTGGCGTTCTTGTTGCCACTCTGTGCACCCCTCAGTAATGCCACCTGGCGCTGGGTACTGCGAAGGGCAGCTTGAAGCTGGTTGATGACGGCGTCTTTCCTGTGAAGGGCATCTGATGCCACGTTTGCAGGCTTACTTCCACCTTCGCTCGATGTCAAGCTTGCCGCATGTATGCTTGAGGATGATCCGCACAAGAGCGCTGCACATTTCCACGATTGCGGGGAGCGAAAGCAAGCGAGTTTCTTGCGACGCCTAGCTGATGCCGATAGAAGGTAGCGCACATGGAGCCTGTGAGAAGACATCCGAGACTTCCCTGCTGACGCCGGTCTCAGCTTGCTCAAGCTCTCGCACCCTTGCCTCCAAGCGCGATTTTTGTGCGCATAGCTTTCGTAAAATTGTTGCAGCCTGTACCATCCGTCGCTGTAGCTCCTCTTTGGAACCATCAAGCACGCCCTGACTTTGAGCTGACCCACCATTTTGCGCCTGTGTGCTAGTTGCAGGTGACTGCTGCTCAGAGGAGGCCTCTTTCTCACCACTGAACGAAAATCCTTCCAGAGCTTTTAGAGCATCGGAGAAGCAGGCCTGGACAGAGTCGTCAACACCTGTGCCCAATGCGCGTGTTGCCAACTTGCTTCTAGCATAATGTAAATACACGGCCCGCGCGTATCCGATGCCAACACGAATAAATAAAATCGTTACCTGCTGCGGATACCGCTGTTATCAAGTCAAAAGCGGCAGCGGTGGGCTGTGACTTCAACATGGAACCACAGGTGGCTCAGCAGACGTACGATCACTGAGCACAAGGACGCTGAATGTACTACTGGTGGTAAAATAATTATGCAGCTCTGCATGGCTGTCTCGAACAAGGTGATGTGCTTGCGACGAGCTGAACGCGACGGAGCCACCGGCCGCGGGGACGCAACGTATGAGAAGTCATTGCGGTGTGGCGGACACAATGCAAAGGCAGCGATCTGTACACCTACCGCATATTTCGGTCTCGGCCAATTCAAAGTAAATAGAGGCGGAAACGATTGTCGCACAGGGCCACACACGCCATCACACGCGTCTGTGGAAGGCAGCATGCAATAATTTATTGCTTTACATCTGTTTTGGCGGTTGCTGCGATTGCTTTGCAGCGAGCGCCTTTGTGACAGCCCCGCGACTGCGCACGCAGAGGCGTGACCCAATCACCGGCATAGTTGTAATGTCTGGCAATAATAACGTCACGCCTCGTCTAATCCAGTGTTACACGGACCATACAAACAGTCACAACTAAAGCCATTCTAGGCTCTTTCTCCTTGCCCCACAGACTGTGACAAACGTGTACATGATCTGCATGCACGAGGAAGCATGGCATTGTGCCAAGTATGAGCATAGGTACATATTAGTGGCCTGGAGTGGCCACAGGCACCCAGTGGCCAGCATGAATTGGCAACAAGTTGCGATGGTTGGGAAGCACCCCGAAAGACCATTTTGAGACTTTCGGGGCCCTCCCAGGCCAATTTGGGAAGGGTTTGGGGATGTTTGGGAAAGCAAGGTCCATTTTCCCGGTGGTGAGGGTCCATTTGGCCCGGAAAGGCCTGTTTCCCCAATAGCACAAAACAAGGCTGCAGTTAGTCCCGGAGTGTGCAGATATGGCCCATGGACGTCCCAAACTCGTTTGTGGGGGCGCGGGGTGCCTGCGTGTACACCGGACGTGCTATAGAGCTGAGTGCACAGGTGCACACCCCCCTGCCTATGCCATAGCTCGGGAGCGCCACCTGGCGAGCGCTGCAGGGCTCAATGGGATCCTGAGCGTGCACCGGAGTTTCCTAGACCCAGATTATTTTGG
Source organism: Ulva mutabilis (assembly GCA_900538255.1). Lineage (NCBI taxonomy): Eukaryota > Viridiplantae > Chlorophyta > Ulvophyceae > Ulvales > Ulvaceae > Ulva > Ulva mutabilis. Next base: position 88,309 of record UNSF01000051.1, read on the forward strand.
CGGGTTGCTGCTTGCTGAACACGCGAGAATACACAAGCTAATATCCACTGCAACCAGCGCACACCAGAACTCACCACAACGCCAACAATATGCCACACCCACGTATGCCTCCCGGCCACACTACGCCGCAGCGAGAACGTGCGCGTGAATACGGCGCCGCAGGCGGTGGCAAAGCTCCCAACGTCAACCAAGAAGGAAGGTTCACGAACGGCAACTCGGCCACTGGCGCAAAACGTCTCATGTTGCATGTGAATCATGCAACAGGTACACATGCACGCGCCCGGCCAGTCGTGAGTCGGCGCCAGGCCGGCGCGCCGCGGCGAGGACGCGGGAGGGGCTACTGGACATGCAATGCACAAATCAGACACAATGCCACAGTGTGGCCGCAGGGCTTCCTCATAAGCAGATCTCCCCGTTCCGAGTCGCGCTGCGAGCGGGGGGGGGGGGGCAGCGGGCGGAAGACAGCAGAGTGGGCGGGGCCCGGCCCTGTGCAGCACCAGCAAGGGGCAGAACCTCCTTGAAGCTGCAGTGGGCCAGGGGCCGCGTTAGTAGCAGCCTGACTGAGTGGGAGAAACCCGTGGCGGGCGTAACGGCGTCGGCAGGTCATGCTTTGGGGAGGTCGGCCCTGCCATGGCGGTTGGAACGTTTGAGTCAACTTTCTCATCTAGCGCTGCAGCGTCCACGGCGGCGGCCATGGCAGCGAAGAGAGTACTGCTAGTAGAGTGAGCAGCGGCGGCATCGGCAGCGGCGATCGCCGCCAGTCCGGCGGCAGCTTGGTCGGCGATGGCACTGCCGGGGGCTTCGAGGTGCTGTGCATGCTGTGCATGACGTGTGCTGCCCAGGTATATATCGTATTATACGGTGATGGAGGTGCAGTGTGAGCGGATGCGTGGTTGTGCTGCTAGGCATGGCGTCGTGGGCTGTCGCGGGGAGAGCAATGCATGCTGCGCCGCCAGTGCCCTTCGCGCCCCGCCCTCAGGTCCCTGCCGGGCAGCCTGAGGGGGAGGGCTGGTACGCTCTGCGCTGCGGGTGGCGTGCAAGTGCGCCCCCGGGCACGGGCACTCATGGGCGGGGGGCCCGTGGTGGAGTGCTCGAGTGGGGCTGGCTGTAGTGGGGGTGCTGCTGTTGGGGGGTCGACGTCGGTTGTGGCAGGGTTTGCTGGGGTGGGCGGTAGTACGCAGTGTGGCTGGTGGTTACTGTGTGCGGCTGTGGCGTGGGTGCCTCGGTGGTGGGTGCGTGAGTGCGCGTGTATTGATGCGTGGGTGTGGTTGAGTCGGCTGTGTCGGTTCATTGTGGCTTTTCGCCTGAGACAGTTGCTGCTGGTAGCTGTCTGCTTTCGGGGGTTTTCGCCGTCTGCTTTCCTGCTGTTGCCCTCGCTGCCAGGCTCTTGCGTTCATCTCCGTGTAACACACACTCAGGTGCAAGAGGTGTCGACAGCAATGGACACGGCAGCATATCTCGCAACCTAGTGCCGACAGAAGGCCAGAACAGACTCCGCATGAGCTGTTCTGGGAGAAGGTGCCAGATGTGTCACACCTGAGGGTGTTCGGGAGCAAGGCGACGGAGCACATTCCGTCAGAGCTGCGCAGCAAGCTGGACGATGTCAGCAGAGACGTGATCTTCGTCGGCTACCCCAGACACATGAAGGCCTGGACAGTGATGCACAAAGCGAAGGGTGTGTGGAAGCTGTCGGACAGTGCGGATGTCTCGTTCCGTGAGGACGAGAAGCTGCAGCAGCCCAGAGAGCCAGAAGAGGCGCTGCCGGAGACAGAGTACGATGAACTCATCCTGTTTGATGACGAAGCAGGTGATGAGGACGCAGACCACGTGACTCTGGAGGACAGTGATGAGTGGTCCCTGAGTGACGATGATTCAGATGCAGCATGGGACGGCCAGGGTGAGGACCCGGGGGCCGGTGCTGATGCTGAGGGGAACCCTGATGATGGTTCCGGTGACGATGGGCAGGATGAGCCCATGCATGATGATGGGGCGGAGGGGCCGCTGGGGCAGGTGGCCAGAGGCGCTACCCGGCGCGTGCCAGAAATCCGCCGAATCTGCCGTACCAGGCTCAGCTGTTTGTGGCTGAGGGGGTGCAGACTGCAAGTGATGAAGACCTGCTGGTCGCACCGAAGTCGTATCAGGAGGCGATGAAGCGACCAGACAGGGAGGTCTGGGTGAGTGCCAAAGATGAAGAGTATGGCTCACTCAGGGCAAGGGCGTGATCGAGGAATGTGATCTGCCGCCCGGTCAGAAGGCGCTCCCGTCGAAGGGGGTGTGCGATCTGAAGTTTGATGAGAAAGGCAACCTTGTGAGGCACAAGTACCGGCTCGTCGCAATGGGCAACCTTCAGCAGGAGGGGAGTACGGCGATCTGTTCGCGCCGACGGCCCAGAGCGCAACCTTCAGGCTGATGCTGGCTCTGAAAGCGGCAGATCCCAAGCTGAAGCTGCGGCAGGTGGACGTGAAGACAGCGTTTCTGCATGCGGACCTGAAGGAGGTGGTGTACGTGCGCCCGCCGCCCGAGCTGCGGCAAGGCAACAAGGTGTGGAGGCTGCGGAAAGCTCTGTATGGGCTGAAGCAGCGCCGCGAGCCTGGAATGAAGAGCTGACAAAGGCGATGATCAGCGACAAGTACACGGAGTCAGAGCATGATCCGTGCTTGTTCATTCGAGGGACTGGACGCGACAGGGTGTATTTCCTGGTCCATGTCGACGATGCTGCCATCCTGGCAGCTGAGGGGAAGATGACAAGGCAGTTGCGGACCTCAGCAAGCACTTTGAAGTGAAAGACCTGGGCGAGCTGAGCTACTTTCTGGGGCAGGAGGTGGCAGAAGTGAAGGCCAGGGGGTGATGCTGAGTCAGGGGCAGTACGCCAAGCGCATGCTGGAGAAGGCAGGCATGTGGGACTGCAAGCCCAAGGCGACGCCGATGGAGGAAAGACACAAACTGCAGAAGACGTCTGGCTCGCCACTGACGGATGATGACCAGCGCAAGGCGGGCTACTCAGAATCGGTGGGTGCACTGCTGTACCTCTCCACTCACACACGGCCAGATCTCGCATATCCTGGTGGGTGCTGAGTCGATTCATGTCGAGCCCCACAGATGTGCATTTCGCGGCAATGAAACGTGTGCTTAGATACGTGCGAGGGACCTGGGACTGGGGCTGATGTACCAGTACAGTCCTCCACGTGGAGAGCAGGGGGTGCGGGCATACACTGAGGCGGACTTCAAGGAGCTGGGCATGCCACGAGAGGCGGTGATGCGGCTCTACTCAGATGCAGACCTGGCAGGAGAGCTTGATGGTCGGAAGAGCACTTCAGGGATGCTGATGACGATGAACGGAGGGCGATTCTGTGGGCATCCAAGCTGCAGACGGTGGTGGCGACGTCTACGAGTGAAGCGGAGTACATCTCAGCAGCAATGGCTGTGAAGGAAGCACTGTGGGTGAGGAAGCTGCTGAGTGATGTCTACGGTAAGGTTCAGTGCATGCCATTGTACTGTGACAACCAGAGTGCGCTTCAGCTGATGAAGCAGAGGACTGCTGGAGTAGCTGGCAGGTCCAAGCACATTGATGTGCAGTACCATTTCATTAGGAACAGGTACTTGCGTGGTGAGGTGTCGGTGGAATTTTGTGTCTACTGAGGAGCAGAAGGCTGACATGCTGACAAAGGCATTGTCCGGGCCTATGCTGACCAATGCAATTGCTGGATATTTGAAGCCACCACCAAGTGACAGTGCTTGAGGGGGTGTGTGGCAGATCTAGGCTTTAGGCAACTGAGTGCAAGCTAGTCGTTGGTGTGGCCGCAGGTGCAGTGCAGCAATGCATGCATGAGACTGCGGGAGTAGGATGTTGATGCATAGATTTGCATGGTGATCAGCAAGTTCGCTGTCACATATAGGACTGACTGCCAGTTCACCAGTCGTTGTGTTTGACTGGCTGAATGGCAGGTACGTGTCTCTTGGACTTTGTTTGCATACTGCTGTGAGTTGGCATTGATACCTAGGACATTGATTGTGCTGTGTGCGAAGTGCAGGCTGTGACGTTGCATGTTGCTGCGAGCGAACATCGTAGACTCACAGTGCACATTCTGCCACAGGTGAGATCCATACGGCTTAAGTAGTGTACAATATGTGAAGCTGTAACAGTTTGTGTTTGACTGGCTGAATGGCAGGCTGTGACGTTGCATGTTGCTGCGAGCGAACATCGTAGACTCACAGTGCACATTCTGCCACAGCGCCGCGTGACAGGCGGGTGCCGCTGCAGCTGCCGACGCCAGAGCCCACGCTGCGCACGCTGCCGAACAGCGACTCTGATGCGCCGCGGCTGCACATCGGCGCGAGCGGGATGCGCGAGCCCTTGGCCGACAGCGGCGGCCACCCCTCGCGGTCCCTGCCACACGCGCTGGCAGCGACCTCCACGGATGCCACCCGCGCTGGGGCAGCGGCCGCACTCGTCGCGCAGCCGCGAAGGCGGCGGGGCCGCCTCCGCCTCCGCCGTCTCCGCCGCGGTCTCCACAGTGAGGGCCAGATTGAACGGGGATTCCCGCTTTGCCGTGGTTGGTGCGGCGTGCTGCGCTGACAGCGTGCCGAGCGCGGTGCGGAGCATCGTGGAGGTCGGCGCAATGGCGCCCGAGTTTTCAAAATCGAGCAAGTCCGTGAAATCAACATGCTTCGTGGCATGTCTGGGAGAGCTGCCCGGGCTGCCTGGCCCTGAGCTTGTGGCACACGTGGACATTGACAACTGTGTGCTGTGGATGGAGGAGACCTGCAGGGCGTCGTCGCCGCCGCTGGCGGCCGCGGCCGGCGGGAGCCGTGCGGCTCTGCGGGCACGTATGAAGCAGTGCGTGGCGTGAGGAGCTCTGCCGTGCACGCCGCCCTGGACACCGCGCCAGAGACGACAGACGGGACGCCGTTGAGGCTGTGCCACGTGTCGCAGGCGGATGCACGAGGGGTGCCCACCGCAGAGCCGGCGGCCCGACGGTGGCGCGCGGGGGATGCGGGAGCGCGGGGCGGCCTGCGGCGGCCGGGCGCGGTGGGCTTGTGCCGCACCAGGGGGCCGCGGCGGCGCGCCTGCACCGGGCCGGACGGTGATCGGGCTGTGCACGAAACCGGGAACGGCCGGGGAGGGCCGTGCCGCGCCGTTGGCGGCGGCGAAGGAGGAGGACGCGCTGCCGGGAGGCGACATGCTGCAGTAGCCGGAGCGGGGGGTGGGGAGCGCGGTCAGTGCGTGAGCGTTGCCGCCGGGCCGGATACCCGGGGGAGCGGTCCGCTCCCCCGGCGCCGCAGCTTGCGGCGTGGTTTGCCTGTTCCGCGCGGCATGGCCGCCGGCAGCGGTTGCACCTGCCGGGATGCGATCTGCACGAGTGGCCAGCTCAATACTGGAGATATCAATGCAGCGCCGTTAGAGCACGTGTATTTGTTGCTATGATCGAGACGGACACACCACCGAAGCATGGGTGCAATGCTAGCCACGTGGTACGCATGTCGGACCTGAGGAGCGCGCCCACACAGGACTGGCAGTCGGGCTAGGAGAGGAGGTGTGCACTCCATAGATGGCATTGACCGAGATCCAACAACAAGTGCATTGCCATGCATGCATGCGCTATGTGCCGTGAAGCCGCGCTGTAGCACGTGACCTGACATGGAAGCGCAGTTGTTGCGGTCATCGGGATGCACGTCACCGGGCTGCTGAACGAGAGCTGCGTGCAAAATGCACCGCAAGGAGGGGGACCATCGTTTGAATGTTGTCAAGTGTGTGTGTCAGCACAGCACATTCATGGCAATGCTCAGGGAACTAGACGTATATGCGCTTGATGCACTGGCTCAGAGCCCTCGATTTTAGTGCACTCACATGTACATGGCAGTGGCAGCTGCGGGGCACAGGCGGGGAGGCGCACCAGCATAGAGGTGCCCAGAGTCGGGGGGATCCACGCGGTAGCCCAAAACGTCGACGCCCATGTGCAGCGAGCCGTTGCATGCCGCAGCCATGTCGTCCTCGTCAAGGGACGGGAGGGAGGAGTCCATGGACGACACGCCCTGCACGAGACTGGGCTGCAATACGAAGGCCTGAGTCCGGCTCAGTGCTGTGACACACTGTGCATGTAATGCTGCACTGCTGCTCGAGCTGTGATCAAGAATCTGTAATTTGAGCACGGCCTGGGCGGCGCTGAGGGGAGCAGCTTGAAGGATGCACAAACGACAGCGTGCACACACCGTACAAGGAACAGAATGCACAAGCGAGAGGATCAGTGCTGCATGACACTGCAGAGCGCGCGCGGCAGGACATGCAGGCATGCTGAGGCTGTCGCTGACGCACGAAACATCGATCAGCTGATCAGGGTCCCGTCGAATGGTTCACGGCGCGCACCACGCTGAAGGGCGCTGAGCTGGAGGAACCTCGCATCGCGGCGTCCAGTGCCTCCCGGAAGCGGTGCAGGTTCTCCCCGCTTGGCGCCCCCCATCGCATGGCCGCGGCGTGGCCGAGCATGCCACCTGGGCCAGCCCTTGCGAGAGGGCCAGCCCGCCACTCCCGCCGACGCTGTCAGCAGGAGTGCTGCCGTCGGGTTGCAATGGTGTGCCGTACAGCTGCAGAGGGCGTGCGCTGGTCATACGCCTGGAAATCTCAGTCCATCTAGCATGCCCATATTGATGTTGGGCAGAACATCTTTACGTGAGAGCCGCAAGCAGACCACACAAAATGAGCCTGTCTGCCCACAGCCAATCAGCGCTGTTTTGGTTCCAGAATCAAATCTGTGGGCAGCGCTGAACTTGGGGAATCAAGCATAGCGGCAGTGACTGAGAAAAGAGAAACACAGCAACACAAGGACAAAAACGACGACCGGGCATCACGCCATTGCAACCCCAGACAAGCATCGGCCACAGCAGCCCTGAGGACAGCTGTGCTGACAGCCGCGGAAGCAGGGTCAAGCTGCATAGTCCCGATACCAGTCAGGGGAGCAAAAGGCGCGTGCGCATGATTCAGACGACCAAAGGGTGCAGAAATGTCAAGGGTAGCAGCGAAGCATGTACGGGTGCAGTGGCAGGCCCGCGGCTTGTTCGTCTCTCTTGCTGCAAGTATACTATAAAGTAGGCAAAGCAGGGCACTGCATCATTGCAAACAGCATTCACTACGGTCGGATGAATTCGAAGATGATCAACACAAGAGTATGGAGCAATCGGTGTTTGCGCTTGTAGGAGATCCCCATTATTTGGGTCAACAGTGTGTTTGCAGAAGAAGTGTGTTTTGTGTCCATGCACAGCCGATTCAGAACAGCGCACGCTGATGTCCAGCACACGCTGATATCCAGCACACGCTGATGTCTGATGGACGTCAAGTCCACGCTGATTTCTGGTTTCTGATGGAAGCGCACGCTGATGTCTGATGGTTGGGCAGCAGATGACCTCCACCTTGCATGAGACAGTAGCTTGCACTGGAGCGTCCTGATCGAGGCAATAAACCTGGCCTTGATGATTAGAAGGCTCTCTGACTTTTGCAGTTCTGCGATGGCACGGGCTGTCTGTAGGACCGCTGGTAGCCAAGCCTGGCTGGAAACAAGGGCGTCCAGTTCCTCGGATGAGCATTTCTGCTTCCGAGCGGCTGCTGGCAATTCCATCGTGAAGGCGTCTCAAGTGAGCAATTATCTCTGAAACAAGAGGCAAGTCTGGCTTCGCGTCTTGGTCGCCAGTACTGGTCAACTCAGCCACACACGGTGCAAAATCACAGCCAGCCGAAACCGCCACTGCTATTGCAGAAGGTGATGTGTGGTCGGCAACAATGGGCTTTCCTGCATCATTTCAACAGGTCATAGATGTGCATATCAATCTCCTCCTTCATGGTGCATCCCAGTTGCGGGGTTGTGTCAGAGTGTGCTAACCCAGGTCGTACTCGGAGGGTGCTGGAACTCTGCACGCAGTGGTTGTCGTTTCGACAGAACTGCATCCGTAATCCTGATCCATTCGTCGAGCTCCGTCGATGGGCACATCCTGCTCTCTTCATTGCCGTCCCGAGCATCTGTGGTGGGGGTGCGGCAGCAAATCAGATGTTCAAGAATCGAGCGCATTCCGCAGTAGATCGCAGCAGATGACACGAAGTGCACTATTTGTACTTATAAGAATCTCATGTGGATCTTTGTTGAGTCTTGCGGTAGTGTGACAGCCGTTTCAGCAAGAAAGTCGTGCTCAGTGGGCGTGAACACGCGCATGAGTTGTACGGGTGCCTCTCGAAATTGCAGCTGCACATCAGACAAGCTGTCATTAGATCTGACGTCAGGGACTTCTAAAATGAATCACTACGGCTTTCACTTCACGTCATGCTGAAGCGGCATGGATGCAGTGAGTTGTGTGCACAACACTGCCGGGACGCACAATTTCACAAACTGCCCCTTGAGTCTGCCACTGCCACTCCAGGCATACAGAACCTAAGCCTATTTTATTTCACTGTTCCGGTGGAAGGCTCTTTGTGCAGACGAAACAGTAGCAGGTGCCGAAGGGAAACCTTGGCCATGGCTTTGAACAGGGACAATACGGTCCGTCGCAAGCATCATCTGGATAACTTTAGCGAGGCATGTCTTACGTCCTATTTGTAGCGCGTTCACACCGAGCTCGAGTCTGTCTTGTGACATGACCAAGTTCGCTTGCGAGGGAAAAGCGCGGCAATTATGCATGAGGCTGCACGCGTTCACGCTGCGCGCTTTTAACGCCGAGTTCACATCGCGTCGCGGCTCTCAGCTGCCAAAAGAAAAGAAGAATTTGGGCAGATCTTGCATGGTCCGGCTGAGCGTCAGATTCGTCAAAGCAGCCTCCCTACATCCTTGGATTGTGTTAATATTTCGAGAATTCTCATGATCCATGCGACTTGAGACCACGGAACAACGGTCGCAAATTGTCTTTCTTACAACTTGTAAGTTCGGCCCATCACCGTTAACCGCCGCCAGTGCTGTCTGTCCTGCAGTTGCGCACGGATCATGTGTGTGCACTCAATACGAGCAATATAGCGTAACAGTACTGTTACGCTAGTACTAGCTATAGTGCTCACCCTGCCAGTATCAGAACTTGCAATTGGGACAGGCTAGCGCTGCTGTGCTTCTCCGCACAACGGCTTCTGACGACAGGTCGGCTACCGGATTCTGTATCCGTCTCCATGAGCTCCAGCAACCGCAAACCAGCGATGTGTCATACAAACATCAGCAAGCCGTGTGTCAGGACACTATGACACCAACATCAAATCACTCCAGCGGCGTCAAGCACATCATCGTTGAGTGATCGACGGCACCTGCAACAGCGTGCTTTAGCTACTGCGGCCCCACTTGTGGCGTCTGCTAGCAAAAAACCGATCGGGGTGATCCGTATCTAGATCTACTGCACAGGTAGATCGCTTGTCTCATTTGCGCTCGGCGGCAGATTTTGAATGCACACCAGCAGTCCAACTGCCTACCAATTTTCGCTTCCGGCCTCCGCAACGACGGATCACCAATGATGGACCAACGTGATACGGCGCGCAAAACAGTTTCTGCGACGTTGTGCTTGTAGTACTTTGTGCACAGTGGCCGGAAGCACGCGTCGGAGTCATGCCACATGAAGCCAACAATTGTGGCTTGTGTCCCCGAAAAAGCGAGTAAATGTTCTGAAAAAGGTACCTCATGTGGCATGCCCCTTACAAGCTATCGAACCATGCACTCGTGCACGGACAAAGGATGAAAGGCGTTCTAACGGCCTGAGATACGTTACAGAGCTCTGCAGAGTATTCTCCATAAGGTGGTAGAACACCTTCCGCGGCCGCGCCCTCCGTGCTAGACTGGTCGGACGGGCGCTGCTGCCGGGCCTTCCTGTCCCCACAGACGGCCTGCCGGCGCTGACAGGCCATCGCGCATAAGCTTGCGTCGGCCCCCCCCCCCCCCCCCCCCCCCCCCCCCTCGCCCATCCCGCCCCGAGAGCCCCCCCCTCCCACCCATTTCACCCTGCAGCCCCCCCACCCCCCCCCCCCCTCGGCGTTGGGGTAGCGCTTGAGCTCGCGCATGACGAGGCGGAACGAGGGGAACGAACACAGGAACGAAGGCTGCCGCGGGAGAGCGATGCGGCGCCGCCAGTGCCCTTCGCGCCCCGCCCTCAGGCCCCTGCCGGGCAGCCGGAGGGGGAGGGCTGGTACGCCCTGCACTGTGGGGAGCGTGAGCCCCCGGGCTCTCATGTGCACTGTGGGGGGCCCATGATGGAGTGCTCGAGTGTGGCCGACTGTAATGGGGGTGCTGCTGTTGGGGGGTCGGTGGTGGCCGGGTTTGCTGGGGTGGGCGGTAGTGTGGCTTGTGGTTGCTGTGTGCGGCTGTGGCGTGGGTGCCGTGGTGGTGGGGTGCGGCAGTGCGCATGTGTGTGGATGCGCGGGTGTGGTTGTGTCGGCTGTGTCGATTCGTTGGGGCTTTTCACCTGAGACAGTTGCTGCTTGTTGCTGTTGTCTGCTTTCGGGGGTTTTGGCCGTCTGCTTCCTGCTGTTGCCCTCGCTGCCGGGCTATTGCGTTCATCTCCGTGTAACACACAGGAATGAAGTCATGGTAATGCACCAAGCTCATTCACCATGGCCGAATGCAGTACGCAAACTGAAACAAAACAGCTCCAGACACACGCTATTGTCACCACGAAACGTTCTCTCACTCTACACTCCTGCAGGATCCTGTGCTGCTCAGAGCACAGCTCTCTGCACATTCAGAACTGCTCCACCGGCACGTCCTGGCCCCGGCATGAAGTGACGGCCCTCTAGTACAAGGCTAGCCCAATCGCTGGCAGCAGTTGACCAGTTCATAACAACAGAAATCCAGCATGCCCTGTAGCACACACACCTGCAGCATTCCCTGCAGCATGTGCACATGTATGCTGATTACGATAAACACTGTCCACTGCCAGTGGCCGTTAGACGGGGGCCCGGGACACGATTTACTGCACTGTTGCCGATGCCCGATTGGGTTTTGGCGTGAACCTCGGTCTGTTTTCTTTTGTCCTCCAGACATTTGTGCCTTCTAACCACCATTCTGCCCGAATTGGGGTCATACATCTGACAGCAACACAACCCAGCTCAGCGCCATGGGACCCACAAACATTGCATGAAGCACACCAGGAGCGTTTGAACATGTTCTCTGACCAGTCCTGGCAGTCCCTGCCCCAGAAGAGTGCACTGCCCCTGCCACGTTTCCCAGCAGCTCAGCACTATTGTGTAAGGCTAAAGCGCCAGTGTTTGTCATGGGCGATGCTGGCAGTGCACTTGGCCAAGTGGCGATGGCCTGTGCACAGGCTCGCCGCTGCCTAGGCCTCCCCGGCGGATGCGGGCTTGCCATGGCCGTGTCCATGCATTCCGAGCTGCATGCCCTGTCGTCCAGTCACACACGCAAGCAGTATAGACACACCTCTTTTTTCTACCTTTTTTTTTTTTTTTTTTTCGTTTTTTAACAAGTCGGCAAACCTCCAGTGGCCATCACCTGCCGTGGGCGCGGTCATGTCCACACAGCGCCTCGTGGGAAACGTGTGCCAGCAGGAGCCCCGAAGCGCAGAAAGGATGACACAGGAGCTCCTAGGGATATATTATCAATGGCAAGGGACAACGGCCGCGGGGGGCAGTGACCAGTGACTGCCTGTTTGCCAGTGAACTGCCATGCATGGCCATTGATGCATGTGTTACACTGTGACAGATCAAGCCCTAGCAGCGCTGAGGGAAGAAAGCACAGAACAAAGCAAACACCCACAAGCAGCACGGTCACCCAGCACATGGACCGGAATGTACAATTGATGCATGTGCCACGTTTTGAGCACCATCAGGGGGTCGCACGTGCAGCTGCGGAACCAGCAGGGGGCCCCTCAGAGCGGCCGCGGCGGCGGCAGCGCACAGCGCGCGCTGTACAGCGGTGTGTGTTTGTCCCGGCCTGCTGTAAGCTGTGTGAGCCGCACATGAGAGGGCTTGGTGTGCGTTTGATGCGCTCCTGTCACACAGCGGGCATGCATGCGCATCTTGCTGCGCTGTCAAGCAGTCCTTGCTGCCATCAGTTGCGCTCGATCTCATGACCATACCCACTAGAGCTCGGCCAGATCTCTAAAACGAGGATCGTGGTACCATGACGCATCTGGGGTGCAGACGGTCATGCATGCACTCTTGTGGACAGCAGGTACGCTCGGCATACAGGCATGCCAAAGTATATGTTCTTGCTGCAATGGTGTGCGAGTATAAGCTATGTCGTATAAGATAGCCACAGGATGTGAGGTGTGCTCCACACTCGGCTTCAGGCGCCCGTGTGCGGCTGGACGATGCCACCTGTAGCCCTGGCACCACAAAATATACCATTAGTGGTTGCTCCGCTGTCCACCGCAGCGCTGTGCATGGTCTGCCAGCTGGACGTGCCAGCTGGATGGTCTACACGCTTGCCAAAAGGTCTGCCAGCTGAACGTCCAACACGCTTGCCAAAAAGGTCCTGCTGTCAACCGCCCCCATCGATATTTGGTAAACTTGACAGTGTCAAGTGACGCCGTCGGGATTGCTGGTACTCGAATGCATAAGAGGATGCCTGCAGAGAGACTGAGGGGTTGCACCGAGGATCTGAGGACAAATGTCAACACTGCAGGCCAGCTCTACAGTGTCAGCATCTGGCAGGCGCACAGGCTGGTGCCCCGGCCTCAGACTGGCGTCCCCCTCACGGCTCCTGGGTCTCGGTTCGCCGGAGACGTCAACGGCCTAATCGGCGACGGCAAGTGGTTCAATTCACATTTACATTTACGGCGGGGCGCCTCAGCTGATCAGCGAGGATGTCGGGTAAGAATTACTTGATCAAGAACCACACTTGTGTCGCACCAGAAGCCAAAACAAGCCTCTTTACGCTATTTTGTGTGCGGCAAGACCGGTACCGACCCAGCACAATTAACCGGTCCGAAGTGGGCGTGTAGCCCCAGCGAGGGGTACACGTGGGTGCCACTCCGAGCCTGCGAGGCCTTTGGTGCCTCGCTTGCAACCAGAATGTCAAACGCTCCAGCGTTGAATTGCTCGATCGCATTGTGGCGCAACGCGAGCGGCAGCGTGCCTACAAGAGTCCCAGCAGGCATGCCGAACGCCTCCAGCAGCAGCCGCACGCGGTAGGCCGCCTCCAGGGAATTTACGAAGAGGAGGACTTTCTTCTTGATGAGGTTGAGGCGGAGCACGTGGGTGTGTCACTCCGAGCCTTCCCGCAAGGGAGTTACAGCCGGGCCCACATGGTCATCCTCTTGACGCGTAGTAAGTGGGAGGCGCTGGATGTCGCCAACTCGCATGAGGTGTCCAAATATTTATATACATCGTACGCCAATATGGCGACGCAGGCGACAGGCTGGACCGCTGCTCGCGCTCAGCCGGCAAAGCCTGAAGCTCAGGAGTGATGTGCAGCGCGCTGCCAACAGGGCGCTGCCATGTTTCAGCCTGTGCCGTTCGCGGTTGAATCCTGTGGGTACGTGGGTAGATTATTTATAACCATCTATCAGACACGTGGCGCTGCTCATCAACCGGTGTGGGCGGCCGCATGTCCAAGGCCGCATGTCCAAGGCTGCGATTGTGCACTGGGTCATGCCGCTGGTCTCTGTCGCGCTCAAGGCCGGCAACGCGGACATGGGTGATCTCGCGGGAGGAAGGTGTGCATTATGACCCCGGGCTCCCGGCCCGGTTTTGGACGCGTGGGTCGGTGTTCTGCTGCTGCGGCGGCTGTGCTGCACTCGGTGTGCGTCAGGCTACGGTCTGTGCAGGGCATGTTTGGTGTTTCCTGTGTAGTGGCGGTTCCGTGCACTCGTTTGTAACGACCCTCAGGGAGTGAGACACCAGGCTGGTGTCGCGAAGGCTGGTGTCCTGCAGGTTGGCTGGCACCCCGGACCAGCGGCAGATGTGTCACACTGAGATAGATCCAGGCGCCAGCAGCGCCGAGGGAAGCAGGTGTTACACCCGGCTGCGCCATATGTGCAGCAGGTTGTATGCAGTGTCCAACAAGTCCTGCATTGGGACATCGGAATGTACTGGATATCGCACTGGGCCCAGCTTGAACACAATTTACGCTTTTGGGTCGCAATGCATGGTTGCTGTGGCCGGAGGGTATACGTACGCCCTCGCGAACAGGCCTGGAGGGCAAGTGGAGGGGTGCTCTGTTGTGTGGTAATGTACGGGGTCACCCAGTCTCCAGCCTCCTGCACTGTTCAATTGTAGCTTAAGT